>JAQGBT010000698.1:0-44279 GCA_034698585.1 Disparrhopalites patrizii | reverse complement strand
ATATATACTTAAAGGTACGAAAGGGAAAGAGAATTTTTGAGCGGAAAAAGAACAAATATTAAAGTGACAAAAAAAAGTTTAAGCCAAGAATTTTACATTTCCTACCCTCTGAAAGAAATTGTATCCATAATTATAATAATAATAGTAATACATTTTTACAGGTAGCACATTTGAATGTCATTTCACAGTATGTGACTTGCTTTTTCGCCTTATTATATAATGTATATAAAATAATCCGTATTATATAGGTAGGTACACCGCGACTGGAACAAAAGGAAATACACGATTTAAAAAAAATACTTTGGAGTTAAGAAAGGCTCCTTTTTCCTTTCACTGGACTACAAACTCACCAGTGAATTCCAGAAAAAAATCCCAGTACCAGAATAATTTAATTCTCTTCCTTTGCCCTTCAAAAAGTTATTTGCAGAAGCAATTTTATAAAATAGTATACAATAGAACAATAGTAGCTCTGGACTATCTCACACACGTAATACACCCTCATGCAGTTTTAATACTGTCATTATATTTTTAATGTCATACTGTCTCCATTTCACATTTCTCCATTATTACAATTGTACTCATTCATTAGATGACTCAAATCTGTCCCAAATTTCCAACAATCAAATGAAGCGATCATACACAAAAGCTGAAATTATTCTTATTTCATGCAGAAACTGTTTTTTTCTTGTTGTATAAGCACTACAATGGACATACGGTACACCTGAGATATAAGTACATTATTACTAATTCATTTTCCCTTTTTCCACACCATCCAAAACGTATTCAAGTGAATTTTTAATAAATATTTTTTCTGTTTAGAATGAGATTTAACAAGGAAATGTACGTATATATTCAGTAATAATTGTTTACAGGATCAATTACTTTTTTTCATTTACAACTACACATGTGCCATATTGCTTTATGAAGAAAAGAAAAATATCCACACTTTTTAAGGTATAAAAAAAGTTCTTGTAACTAATGTATTTAAAAGCTTACGATCTGTGTTAAGGTTGAGGGAACTATTGAAAAAATGTTGGTTTTTCTTGCCATAATACAATGTAAACTCGTACATATTTTACAGGAAAAAATACATTATATTGCTTTAACCAACACGGGAAAGACTCGAATGTAGGATGATGCGCATACGTAAAAAAAGACGATAGATATATTAAGAAAATATGTATAAAGATGGCACAGAGCGTCAAGATGTATACACATAATTTTTTTTTCTGTTGAACCAATGCACAAAAAAGGGTAGAGAGAAAAAAAAGGGTTATAGGGAAATAATACACATGTGTAAGTAATCTATCATATATAAATAGTAGTAGATATATGATGGTAGAGGAGAAAGAAAAGGCAAAAGTTCCTTCATACAATAAACACTCGGTATTTTCTCAAAAACTCTCTGTCGCTCCTTTGACCAGCTTAATAGGAAAGACCTTGCGATTTGCACCCACAGTTTTTCTTTGCAAATTATGGTACGCACACTGCACAATGAGTACAAAAGCTCGCCTTCTTTAAATTTTATGTTATTAAATGATTAATTCTCTTCTCTTCTCTCTCTCTCTCATAACATTTTTACCTTGGGCACACTCTTTCATTCTTTTCCAGCCCCGCCTCATATCTCTTATAGCATTCTCTGTATCTTTCACTCAATTTTATCTCTCTCCTTCCTCCAAATTAGAAATAATGTACACATCTGGTCACAAAAACTACTTTTTCTGCATTTTCTATTTACTTCCCTGGTATTTTTTAAAAATCGTGTATTTCTTTAGTTACTACCAATATCATTCTACAGTGGGGAAACCCACCTATTTTTCTTTATGGAACGCTTTTTCTTCAGTAGAAGATTTTTTTTTTTTCTTAAATTTCATGCTTTTCCTTCCTTTCCGTCCTTCATGAAACGACGTCGCCGGAGCCATCCAGCAAAACGGGTGTCTTTGGGCATGGATTTGGATCGTGAGATATTGACATTCTCTTTCTTCCGACTCAAGGTGGAGCTTTTTCCCAAAGTATTCTTCCCTCCGGATGCTAAAGTTTTGTCCTCCGACAGCTTCAAGAGAGATTCTGTGGAACCCGCTCTCCCCGGTGAGGGTGACATGCTTTTCCTTGTGGGACTGTTTAGTATTTTATCATCATATCATTCTTTTTCCCCCACTTTTTTTTATGCCCCATTAAATATATGAGTGTTTCCGAAGAACGTTAGTACAAATGACATTTAAAAAATAATAAAAGCCACGACAAAGGGAAATAGCATTATTTAAATTTTTAGAATGATTACATAAAATATTTCAGTGTATTTACACGATTTTGAAATGCAAAAAACTAATCATTTTCAATCCCTATTCATAAAATTGTTATTCCATGTGTGCATGTGGGTTACGAATGTCCCACGTGTGCATTTGAACGTGAGGGAAAATGTGACTTGCAATATTTCTTGACGTACAGAATAGTTTGGAATTGAAAGACATTATTGCGGAAGTCTCGAAGGTAAAAGTAATAAAAATTCTTCCAGTCCGTAAAATTATCTTTTCCCGTCACATTCCAAAAGGTCCACAAAGGGGGAATAATGCCCGTGATATTTAATTATAGAAGCTACGTTAACCTCTGCATGACCAAGTTATTATTTTTAATCTACATTTTTTGTTGGTAAAATATACGTACATAATATATGAAGATAGAATGTAATATGTAATGTTTCCCGTTGTTAAATCACAAATATAATTTATGCATACGTATAGTGCCAAAAGCTTTGGATTTATTGAACATTATTACAATACTCTACAAAATAAAACATGCAATACGATTAAAATAGTAAGTACATAGGTAATACAGTTGAAAACGTATTAATTAATATTTTATAAGAATATTAAGGAGGACATATTGAAACGTAAGAATTATATATTTTTTTAAAGTAGTCTTGTTATGTATTTATTTTATTTTGATTTTTTTAAGATGGCTAAAATAAAGACATTTCGCAACCAAAAAAAAAAAAGAAAGATATTTGGGCCCGTGTCAAAAATGTGTCATTTTTGTTTTCTATCCAGAAACCTTGGTCACCAAAAAAAATAATAGATGATGGGACAGGAGAACGCGGTTTGGTGTGTAATAATGAGAAGAAGAAGTAGTTACATAGTAGGAGTAATAGTAGTAGATAGTGGTAGTAGTAATGTAGTACAAGATGAAGTCTTTAGAGGATGACTCTGGATCATACATTAATAAATTTAATATTAATTAAAGTTAGTACATTAAATCATGCCTTATTGAAAAAAATCATGTTAATTCCATGTTTTTAATGTTCGTCCTTTAAGACACGCGGGACAGATAAATAAATCATTTACCTGCGAGGAGGTTTAGGCGGTCGTCCATAAGGCTGATTTTCCTTTGCATCATTATTGTTATAAGTAAGTTCGTATTTCTCCCGGTAATGCCGAGGTCGCCAAGGGGCTAGCACTGACATTGACCTAGCCAAATGTCGAGTTTGTTTCTGGGCACCCGACTACATGATACCGTCCAAAGGGAATTATATGGATGAGTTTGTTCCGTAAATTCACAGAAAGCAGCAAAATTGGAATAATGATTAACGAAATACGATTAAGCCCACACAGGTATTTATACGTTGAGTTTGAAATTAAAAAGAGTGACTTTGTTTTTTGGGCCCTTTAAGTTTTGTTTGACCCCGGAGAAAATAAAATCATAATCAGGTCATACCCCAAGGATTTTGTGCTGTCAAATTATTTAACAAAACTTTGAAAATTCGTTTTTTATTTACTTACATAGTTGGACAGTTCATCCCTTGAAAGTGTTCGCCTTTGCAGACCAGTTGGTGGTATATCAGCCACGGCCGGGGCATGAAGATACACGGATCGTTGGGATCCGGCATTGCTACTGCCTTTGCTCATCCTACTCCCATTCTCACTTCCGGAACTGTTCAAGCTGGAACCTGTTCCAAAGTATTTTATTTTTCGTTTTTTTTTATTATTTTTTCATTTCATGTAAGTTACCAGAGTATGACAATATAATTTTTCCAAGGTTAACCACAATCACTCATTCTCTTCCCTTTTGAAAACACCCATGATATTCCACTGCAAAATGACAATGAAGGAGCAACGGACCAAGAATTATGAGACACATACCTACACTCTCACTCTCTCGTTTACATCCACGTGTTCACATATTATCAACTTACACCTTTTATGTTGAAAAAAAGTTGTGGGAGTTGTGAAGAAAACAGGTTAAAACCCACGACTTATGTATGGGAAGAAGAAAAAAAGAAAAAGAAAGAAACAATGTGTGCTCACTTCCTTTCCGCAAGGACAAAGTGTTCACACTAATTACATAGAGGATGAGAAGAAGAAGAAGAAAAATACAGACCACCGGTCTTTCAAACAAACTGCGAAAGTGCGAGAAAAGTGAAAGTCATTATGCACTTGCCAACTCTTCCCATTACCCCTTGCCCCATTTACCGCCAAACTTTACTCGTGTCATGTTCACAGGAAATAAATGGGAAGTAGCTACAGAGAGAGAAAAAAACTTTAGGAACAAAAAAAAAAAATCTGTAGTCAAAAAATGTCTCTGTAGCAAAAAAAAAAATATTAGGAACCCACGAAGGTAAAAGGACAAGGGAAATGACAAACTTTTTCTACGAAAAAGTATAAGGAACCAATACTTTTCTGTGGCTGGGAATTTCGCTTGAGAATGAGTGATTCCTGGAAAAATATTATAATCCATATAAAATAGCTTTCTTTTAACGCAAAAATGATTCTTTCTTGTAATCGATGACGTTCCCAGGATTAAAAGATGGGGAAAAAATATTTGGAATGGAACTTACCCGGGACAGTATAATATTTGGAGTAGTTATCCCTTCCCTTGGACAGGTAACTCGTGGTTCGGGGAATGTACCGGGATCCCGAGTAGCTGGGACCTAGGTAAGAGTTGTTGTTATTGGTACTACTATTATTATTATGATGATGATGGTAATTGACATCCTCGGCATCTGTATCTCCAAAATAACGAAGTTTACTACTCCCACGGGAGCCAATGCCATTGCCTGAACTGTGGAGATGACGATCCTCAGCATGTTCATCCAATTCGTAGGAGCTCTTGCTGAGACCGCTCATCTTCTTACTCAAAGTGGAATGATGGAAGTGTGAGGGGGGCTGATGATTCCCAATTGCCCTGTCCCGATCAAAAGTCCGGATGATGGGATCATACGTACTCTTCCATTTGTCCGTCTCATCCACAGCGGGTGTATTAGGTGTGACCACAATTCGGGGTGGGCTGCGGTTGCGGTATGCTCTTCGATCCAAAGACTTGGAACGGTGCACGTCCGATGAGTCCTGGCCGGATGATCTCATCCCAGGTCGACCAAGAGTGGCTGAATTATACCGTGACGTGGCCATTTCACGACGGTAATCAGAATCATTTTGGTCATACCAAGGCTTCGTAGATGACTCCTGTTTTTTTTTTTGGGTGAGATAATAATGGTTTCATGTTATTAATAATAAATAATATCAAAACAGGATACTATACCTACATAGATTCTAAAGCGTGTGAAGTGAACAAATGAAGCACCCTTCACAGTATTTTGCAAAAAAAAAAAAAAACAAATCTGTGACTTTCCCCTTCTCCTCCAGTCCGTTTTTTCCCTTTAACCCTTCCCTTCCTATCTTCTACACATACTCCTACTTGCATTATCGACAGGATACAACTTTGTGCATATCCATAATGCATTAGAAAAGAATGAAATAAAAGGGGGAAAAAAATCACTATGGGTTTGGTTCATCCATAAAGCATTTTCTGGTGATTATATATATATATATAAAAAAAAGCTTTTTCCCCCTCTTTTGATTTTATGCAAGATATACATAAAAATTCATCTCATATGGCATGTGAAGAGTCTTGTTGCGACATCCACGATCTACATTTATGTACACCTTATAGTCCACCAAAGACAAATCCGCCCTTCATGTTATATTCACGATCAACCCCATAATGGTGTGACTCATTCCTCTTTGGTCGTCGTCGTAATGGGCAAACTTAAATATGTATGTAACTATACGTTCCATTTAACCTCTTCTCTCCTTCGTGGATTTCTTCTTGGACAATGTATGTATGTATATATATACACATGTATAGGACTTGTGCATACTCAAGTACAAAAAAAAGATGTAGTAAATAAGAATAAAAAAAATACGTTGTTTACATACACACCTCAATACTATAGAGAGGAGACAGAGATGGAAGTTAGGGGGGGGGGGAGGGGAAAGACGACGAGAAAGAAGGAATATTATGGACATGAAGCAAACAAGTTGCGAAAAAATGTTACCTCATTCAAATCGCCAAAGTTGTAAGACTTGCCACGAGTAAGTTGACCATTACGGTGATGACCAAACCGATACTCGTCATCGCCGGAAGACCAAGACTGAAAATATTACAGGGAGATGGACGTACATATGTTGTGCACATGTATGTATTTACGGATGCATACCCAAATAAAACATACAGGGAGGGATAGAGAGAAGACAGACAGAAAGAGAGAGAGAGAGAGAGAGAGAGGATCTACGAAGATACTAAGGTTTAAAAATCCCATTTGAAAAGGTGTCAGGATGAAATGGTTTAGACTATATCCATATGCATAAAGCTATATGGGAGTGAAATGGATTCAGTGTAAAAACTAACCAACTCAATTTAAAGTTAGTCATGGAATTAATACCGGCTACAAGTTCTCTTCGTACTTTGGTGGGTACACCCACACCCACTATTTTTTACCCTGTCTTTCCACCTCTCTCGCTTTCTTTCTCTCCTTCAAAATAAGGAAATTTGGAGAGAAAATCTTATAATTTATATACTTGTCTACATACTAAAAAAAACAGGATAAAGCGAAAGAGAAGGGGATTTTTTAAATAATAAAAAAAAAAGAAGTAAAACTCACTTGATACTCTCCATCACGTCTCCTTTCAGCTTCTTCAATTTCACTATCTGTTGGTTTCGTATTTTTCCCGTCGGATTGTTTTTCAGCCACAGTGTTAGCATTATTATTACTATTGGAACTAGTATTTTTCTTGGATGAGAAATTTTTATCCAAGAAGGCGGAGAGAAATTTGGCTCTTTGTCGTTTAATTTTATTCTCCTTATTCACATTGTTATTATCCACGGCCTTGTTGTTATTACTCACTGGGGTGGGTGGCTCATTTTTACTTCCATTTTCTTTGGGGACGTCCTTTGGAGTCTTATTCTTGTCCTTATTCCTCCTCATGAGGGTAGAGATGAGGCCTCCACCACCGCCGCTGGAAGTATTATTGTTCTTGGGGGCGGGATTGGTACTTGGGAGAGGCTCATCCTTATTCTTTCGATTATATTTCCGTTCCAAAGAATTATCCTCTCTCCTCAGACTGGATTTACCCGGACTCACAGATTTCCCATAATCCCGACCGATCGGAGCGGGGGAATTCTCTTTGGAGCGAAGTCCCAGCTTGTTCACACTACTATTACTGGCATTAGGTGTACTTGTTTTGGATCCAGCATGAATTCGTAGCTTCTTGGTGGGTTTATTCGCATCGTAGGTTGTGGATGGACGATCATAGCGATTGGTGCTTGTCGTCGTCGTGCTTGTCTCATTATGACCTCCATAACGAGATTTGGACATGTTGTCAATGCTATTACTGTAAGACACTTTACTGGGATTTCGAACGGGAGATTCCCTGGGAGTGCTCCGGGAATGACGGATGGGGGAGGGGGAGGGATGACGATGAGAGTCATCCAATTTATCATTCAAGTAATCATAATTGGTACGATGAGTCGTGCTACTCCCACCAGGATTCCCGAAAGCACTCACTAATTTAGCGGATGGAAGAATAGAGTCCTTCTTCCTCTCCGCATCCCGGACGAGGAAGGCGGATGAGAATGACTTATTTATAGGACTGACTTCACGGGATGAGGAATAATCATTGGATCTAGGACTTTTTCTGTAATTGTAGGAGGAGGATGACACGTGATTATGGTTATTACTACTAGAATTTATGGCATGGGAGTCATTTTTAAGATTCCCAAAATAAAAACTTTGCTCAGGCTTTCGGAAATTTGGCGATGGGGAAGGGGAAGGATGACGGTAGTTGCTGTGGTAATTGTTACTCCCACTATGATTTCGACTCCCCGAATTCATGGAGAGATCATCATCATCCACATTATTGAGGAGAACTGTCGTCACATTGTTCCGGGGCTTGGCCCCAGAAAAATCAAAATCATCATATGCCCTCCGGTAATTCCTGAGGAAGGAAGAGGACGAGTTGCTGTTGTTATCATTCATTCTGTGGCCGCTGTTGTGGTTGCTGTTGCTATTGTTGTGGGAGGAAGAACGGGGCTTACTAGTCTCACTAGGATCCTTGTAATCGTACACAAAATGTTGAATACTATTGGGACTTAAGCTACTCGGAGTATCATTTAATTCCGAGTTATTATTATGATTGTTGAAATGATTGTTGCTGTTGTTGTTGGGGCTGGCATTTGATAAACTTTTGAGAAGAGATGTTCGTAGGGGTGAAGTACGATTTCCAGTGGGGTCATTCGTGACAGTTGTATGAACAGTTCGTTTCTCTCCAGGAACTCCTGGCTCTCCAGGCTTCCCACTCACCACCACTTGGGCATAAATCACTTCCTTGGGTGAGGTGAGGAAAGGCTTTCCCGGAGCGGCAGAACTGGATGGGGTCGTACTTTTACTGGGAGACCTCCCACGATCGGATAATAATGCACTACTATTGCCACCACTAGTATTATTGTTCCCTTTCAAATTACCACCAATGTAAGAGAATGGCTGATTATTGTTGTGAGTATTCCCACCCGATGGGGATAGGATGGGCGTATTGGAAAAGTTCCTCTCGGGTGACTCTTGACCCCCGCGTCTCTTACTAAATTGTTGCACAATGGAAGACACAGTTTGCGGATTTTTTTTATGGTTATTATTACTACCACTACTATTACCACTATGATGATTGTTACCGTAGTCCCTAGCTAAAGATTTGGCCATACTGGGTTCCTCCGGACCACTCAAGCTACTCACGGGACTTTCGGACGTGGACACTTTATTTGGGAGGGAATCCTTGTCACTCCCACTCCCACTTCCACTACTCCGACTACTATTTGTGGGGGTGTCACCAATGCTATTGAGAGCAACTCGAGTCCCATGTGGCTTCTTGATCTTGGCCACCTTCTTGTACCGATGGTCACCGTGACTACTTGGATGATGATGATGGTGATTAGTATTATGGAACAAATTTGGCTCACTCTTGGAGATGGAGCCGTTAAGTTGAGCCAAGTCACTGGTGGCACTGGAACGGGTCACGAGGGGCTTCTTATGATTTTTATGGGAGGAGTTGCTGTACCCATTCACATGAGGGTAATCTGAGAGTCCACTGGTACCACTGGTAGCCAAATTTTGGGTGGACTTGGTGAGAGGTGGACTCTGGGATTTGCTCTTGATAATGATTTGCGAGGGTAATGTTCGTGTGAAGAAGTCACTCAATTTACTGGGGCTCTTTTGAAGAGCTTTCACCATGGGCTTCCTATTATGACTTCCCTTGCTTCCACCACCACCACCAAGACCGCCAGGTGCACTTCCATTACTACTCCCATTCACACCACTACTGCTCCCACCTCCACCAATGCTCTTGGATCTTTCCAGGGAACGATGATGAGGATGGTCATGTTGATGATGTTGATGACGAGTATCACCAGAAGCACTACAAGTGACACTATCCACGTGCTTGAGGATGCTCTCGGCTTCCCGGAGTAATTCCTCCTCCGGGAGGACCTCCTTGCTGGAAGCTAAACTGTTGACCCAGAGTCTTCCCTGAGGGGATGAATTGGAGGAGTCGGAGTGTTTACTACTGCCGACACCATCCAGAACAGCAACTAATTTGCCATCCCTGTCGACCACAGCTGAGCCTCTTGGGATTCGCTTCACGTGTACGTCACGGTTGAAAGACACTCTCTTACTCTGCTGAGATGCATCAGATACCTCTGATCTGAGTGACTCAGATCTGTGAACTATACTACTCTTTTTGGTTGGAGGCGACTGGACTGGCATTTTCTCTCTCCCCACTACATCATCACTTTGACTCTCTCTTGGCCATTGGATTGTTGTTGTGTGGAGTGTGTACGTGTGTATTTGTGTGTGTGTGCTTGTGTATGTGTATGTGTATGTAAGCGATAATCACTCCTTCAACTCTTGCCCACACATTACCAAATTATCGCGTCACCTCACCCAAAAACTATCTCGTGGGCAATGTTTATGGAAGTCTTCCTTACTTGCTAACTTGATCGTGGACACCCAGTTAAGATATTCTGTCTTATATGATAGTATACATATATATACTTATACGTTTTTATATGTATGTATATGGCATGTAAAATATTCACAATTAGGCTTCACCTCCTTTCCCCTTTCTCTCTCTCTCTCTCTCTCGATGCCTTTCTTTGCAAAAAAAAGTTCTAAGGTCTTCGTCACAATGCCAAACACAACTCCTAGTCTTGGTGTAGTTTTTTTATGCTTGATTTCAAAGGGTTAAATATACAGCCCTGTGTTTGTAAAGTAAAAGTTTTGCGCGTGCACTTTTCAAGCGTGGTTGTTGTGCTTGGTATCTTCTCTTCCCCCCAAAAAAAAACTTTTCCTCCCTTTGACACTCTTTTTTTTCTACTTTTAAATATGAGTAAAATATTTGTCTTCGTAGAAGTATCCAGTTAGTAGTAAATGTTCTTTCTCTCGTCTCTTGTTTTTTGCTTTTTCTTAGCAGGCTGATGATGAAGAGAGGAAAAATTTGCTATACAGTTGCACAAAATGCAAAAAAAAAAGTCAGACGAAAAAAGTCACAAAATATTTCAATTCCTTTTCAGTCTTGTGATTACGATGGTGCTGTTTTTTTTACAACGTAATTTTATATCACACTCACTTTTGAGTCAACACTTTTTCCCACGAACAGTCCACTATATGTACTTGGTGTATCTTTTTCAAATCAACGTTTTTCGTTACCTATTTAAGTCAATTATTACGTTCGGGTGTTGCTGTTAACACTTTCATTCCACACACGCAAAAAAAAAGGTTCTTCTTCGTCACAAAATAAAAAAAAATCTCTTCTTCCAAAATTCTCTATATGTACATGTAGGTAAAGGTTTCTCGACCACAATTTCCAAAAAATTTCATCCAAAAGTAGTGCCCACGGGATTCTTCCGTATCTGTAAATGCAAAATAAAAAAAACATATTAAATGTTAACTTTCATGAATTTATTTATTTTCTTTTTTTTGTTAAATGTCATTTCCACGCTTTTCCAAATTCTCTGTCCTTGCATGGGCTTATAATAGTTTTAGTTTTGAAGACAATTTTTTTCGCGCACACTTTCCTCTCTCATTGTCTTTCCCCACGTAATTTTGGGATGTATTTATCATTTACCTCTTATGTGTATTATTTTCAGCTTTACTAACGAGATGAGTTTTTTTTATGAAGAATCCGTTATGAGTTTTCCCTGCCAAATATCCATGTGGACTAACTGTCCCTCCGTGTGTTTTTTTTCTGTTTATTTCCAATGACTTGACTATTTGAATGTCAAATGGAGGTCCTATGTATGTCATTTTATAAAACATGCTGTCATTATCTTAATTTATGAAACCAACCATTTGGACATTAACATACAGGCTTTGTATCCAGTACAAAACTATCCTGATGTGTATACAGTTATAACGCATTTATTTGTTTCTAGCTCATTTCCCATCCTCTTCCTCTCAAATACTACAATTATTTCTTACTTGACACTACGTGCGTGGATTATTGACCATCCTTACGCATTTACAGTGTCTCAGAGCAGAAGCTAGAGCCGTCATAAAAAATGCTTCCCAAAATCCTTGCCAAATTTTTCTAATACACGACTAATTTTTTTTTAGCAATTGGTCATATTCTCCACAAACAGAATTAACTTAAACGGTGTCCGTTTAAAACGGGATAATTGTGATGCTATATAAATACCATAACATTTGAGTTCTCCAATTCACCCTTTACGTGGCATACAGATCTTTTTGCACTTATGCTCGTTGTCGTGAACAAAGATTTCAGACGGGAGCAATGGAACAAAATGGATGGACCTAACAACAATAAAGAGAACATCTCTCAATTGGCTCATGTTTTAATTTTTTTTTTTCAGGAGCAATTTGGCAGATGGTGTAAAACTGTTTAGGTGAAAAAGAAGGATGGGATCTTTGCCAAAATCTGATGATCAGGTACAAAATACAAAAGAGAAACAAAAGGACGGTGTGTATGCACACTGTTTACTCTTCAACGATCATGGAGATGAATGAAGTAAATTTCCCATTCAAAATAATTATTCTTGTAACTACAACGAAAACGATTCCCCCCTGGAATATTTATCTTCTGTTGGCCATTAGGCACACAATTGTAAAGGAATACATCGTTACCCATATAGTACACCACTCTTGCATCACATAATTCCTGGGCAATGTTCACAAAACATTTTAGCATGGTGTGAGACTCAAAGAAATTTTTTTTTTTTGAGTTTCCACAATGTTGACTTATGTCATTTACAGATTCATGATGTTGGATGTGATGAGGTGCCATGTTTAAATGGCAAAGCATTCCCATTAAAATGTACATAGGGAACGTGCAAAATGTCTCAGAAAGGGGTAGAAACACCTGCTAAGGCTAAAATAAGAAACAGAGACTTGATGAAGAAATTGGCCATGTTTCCATACCTCTGTCATTCCATTATACGATTGAGTAGGAGCATCTAATGAAATTGTTTATTTGGTAGTAATAATGTCCTGCATAATGTATAAACACACAATGCTCATACTGTAATAGCGGTTAAAAAATTCCTCTCTAAAAGTCTTGTTTGGTGAACAAATGGAAAAGGAAAAAAATAATGTTATTATGAATGATGCATTATTCTCTTTACTATCTTTACAATTGCATATTTTTTTTAACTCCATGATTTCATTATGATTCTCTCAGTATTATTATTAGATATTTTGTGAATGAGATAAAAAAACACGGAGAAGAGAGAGAGAGAGAGAAAGGTTAAAAAAGCAATCACCGGGGATATTGCTCTTTTCCCGACCCAAAAGCGTGCAAAAATAAAGTGTATATTGGGATACAAAGGAGGAAATTCTTTTCCTCAGAGGCAGAGGGGGAAGATCCTTGTGTATTTAATGGTCACTCTGCAAAATATGGATTTATCCTATTCATCTTATTGCTCAGTGAAGTCGAAAAAAACGTAATGGAGTCTATCATTTAAAAGAGGGGGAAGATACGTATAAAAAAAAGACTTTTAACACGCCATGGACGGAGTCAAGAGATCCTTCCTTAACTGTTGACCTTATATATGAAGAACAGATGGTAATAAGTCATGCGGTGTTCTCTCTCTCTCTCTCTCTCTCTTTACCCTGGTTAAACATCATCAAATGAAACCGACGACACACCACGGGGTGATTCTTGTACCACCCCAACTTTGTAGCGATTAATCCTAAAGATGTTTAAAGTACACTTGTATACAGGTCTTTATATTTAGGTATAGTCAGTAATATTACATTTATACCTACTCTCTTCACATATTCTGCCACTCCAAAGGTAATCAGTAATCATCTTGACGACCTTTATGCATAGAGGTAAAATAAATAAAAGTATGAAACGTGTGCCTATATGAAATTATGCTTACATAAATTGTGCATTTTTTTATTGTACTAAAAATAAACTCTTTTTGTGCATCTCTTCGTATTAGTCTGTATATGCATGCATATGTGCAAATACATATGTATGCATATACATAAATTGTATACATTCCAGCCCAACCCATTTCCAGTGGGTTTCCTGTCAGTAGTAGTAATAGTATTAAAAAAAGGAACAACTAATTTTTTTTTTGTTTCAAGAGATTAAAATATTCTATTTCCATCTACGCATTACCATCTTCTGATACGCAAATTTTTTTCAACATTCCGCAAACAACCCTTCTTTTATGATTGAACTTGAAGATTGAGAAAAGAGACCACGCCAACCCCCTCCAAATGATTGTATTACAAAAAAAAACATAACCTTTGATATAAATTACTTTTACTGACAGAAATATACATAATAATTCATGGGAAACATTCATTATTTCTGCATGTAAAATTTTAATTTGTCACTGCTTTAAACATGGTAAGAAGCCCATGGAGCTTGGAAATCTTAATTCCTGTAAAATCTTCTTCCCTTGGTATTATCAACGAAGAGAAAGTGAATTTTGTTTGGTAAAAGAAAATATGTATTATTTGCAATTATATTTTGTATATTCTCTATGTGCAAAAAGTTTTGTTTTGTTTTGCCTCCTTTCTTTGTACTTTCGTCGTACACACTTAATTGCCAAGGGTAGGTTAAAAAGAAATGGGACAGATTGAGTGAGAGGGAAGAATTGGTTGTGCGTATGTATATAAATTTATATATATATATATATTATAATTTACTATAGTATACACCTCCATATGGTCATTGTGAGTGGATGAGCGTCTTCAAGTCGTCACAGTGCCTGTCCAAAACTTCCGCCTACGACAAAACCTTTGCTAAAAAAGTTTTTTCTTTCTTCTCGTTTTGTATTTTTTTTTTTAATTCTTTCAAGAAACAACGTATGTACATAACAAGTCATTGGTTGTAATTATTGTTATTACTAGAAAAAATCTGGATGCATGCATATAATCTGGGTATAAAAGGTTTTCATAAAAGAGATACTGAACCAATGCTTCAGTATATACACTCGGTATAACATCGGTATACTCAGATTCTCTGTGTAGGACCAAAATGATAATGTGAAATTATTATTGACTCTCTTATTTGACAAGTATTTTGCCACCGCATCATAAAAGAAACAAAAAACAAGACGGCCAAGGAAAATGTTTGAATTTCATTCACAAGTATACATTATTACATATACATAAGAGTTGGGATTTTGTAATGTTACTTTTTTTTTTTGCGTCATCAAAAAAGACAACTTCTTATGACTTCTGCCACCATACATTGTATATGAAATGTGCCAACTTGCCCATCATGGAATCAGATGACAGTATTTAACCTTAACACTCTTTCCTTGTCAATAGGCGAAGTACGCAGGCTAAAAGGAAACGTGGGTATAAATGTGTGCACGACTCATGCGGTAACAGGTGCACCCACAACAATTGCTCCGTTGTAGAAAGACAGAGAGAAAGAGTGAGAGAGACCAAAATAACAATCATCCTTCTCATCCCTTGAATCGTCAAAGAGAATTATTCTCTATTATTACACGCATTTATAATACACATGCACCAAATAACCCATAGGTATGTTTATATTGGAAAGAGAGCGAGAAAAGATGCAGCTCCTAATTTAGAATATAGATAAACACTTGTCAATGATAAAAATATGGTAATACCATTTGTCAACACTATCATTTTTACACACGTTTCCTGACCAACAATACATCTCGGTGTAAATGGTGAAGCATTTCCGAGTCAAGTGTCACTTGTACATATAGGATGAAAGTGTTCTATGTCTCTCCATTTTATTTTTGTTTAATATTAATCCCCTAGTACTACATATCTCTCATCCTCTGATTTCATAATAGAAACAATAGGCTTCTCACAATGACGTCAAAAGTGCAGGCGCCATAGGCTCTATACATAATAAAGTAATCTCTAATAATAATTATTATTGAATAAAAAAAATGACTTCAAGATCATTTCTAACTGCGTGGGGGAAAAAGAAGAAACTTTTTTTTTGATGTAATTCAACGAGGAAGAGGAAAAAATTGATGAAATAATTGATAAGACATCCATAATCTCCCTGTGGACTCCGGTGGCGACGTGGACAACGATGATTGCAGTAATAATAATAATAAAAATAATCCTAAGTCACCACTCCCTCCCACGGGTTAGCAACAATGTTCATGTGTACAAATGTGTAGTACATACATGGAGTGTATTTGTTTAATCTTGTATTACAGTTCACATCTCCTGGAACTATCGTATTCGTAATATAAGCAGAATTTCATGAATGACTCAGAATTTTTGTAAATCTCACTCTCTCTCTCTCTCTCCCTCAATGTCTCATCGGGCATGAGATTGCCAAAAAAAAGTACTGCCTCATCTCTCAGGCTTACTAATTATTTTTCCCTAATAATAAAATCTCTATATTACTCAAATTACTATTACGTGTACGCCTAAAAGAAGAATGAAACTCCACCTTCACGTCGTGCACAAAAACCCTTTTTTTTTCCTCTCTTCATGCTTCCTGCCGTAGTGTGTGTGTTTAGACTTTAAAAATGAACTAGAAATGGTCATAAAAAAGGTATACAAAATATGTGTATATTATATACATGTAGGTAATAATGGTATTAGTAATAATAATAGTAACAGGACAACGCCACAACTCTGTAGAACCCGCCGAGTATTAATTGTGACATGAACACGGAGAGAGAGAGAGAGAGAGAAGAAACAAGGATATTCCTCCACTATATTTGCTTACAAAAGCTTTTATGTGTGAGTACACACAAATTTTTGGAGATTCGACCTTCACTGTAAAGTTTTGTTTTTTGCTCCACCTGAGATTAAAATATGAAATTTGTGTGTGTACACTGTATGTTTTGTACGTATAAAAAAAATTCCACATGGATCATGTAAAGTACTAAACCCTTTTTTTGTCCCTTGTACCATGTAACATTGAAAATTACCATAGGAATCAACGCCCCAATCTCAAATACGGGCTTTGGAATTTTTTTCTTAATTATTATTACTATACATATCTAAGGAATATATTTTTTTTTTACGAATGTCTCATTTTCGTCCTCGTTCATACATTTTACTCCTATACATTCAAGTTCTCCCACAGATAATAAAATTGCTTCCTTAAGGATGATAGCGGACAAAATACGAAGTTAAATCCTCCTCCCAAAAAAAAATTGAATACAGTTGGCATAGTCAATAAGGTCAGGATTGCCCCCACATACGTACACATACACAACTGTTTTTTCCTTTGTCGTTATGGCAAGTTACATTTAATTTCTTGAGGGCGAAGTTTTGCGTACTTTTTTTTTCGTACTCTGTGTAACGTTCTGTATGCAAAAAAAAAAAATGGGAAGAAAAGTGGTTAAAAAAAATTGGGGAGGAAAGAGATGGGAGAAGTAATAATAATAGTGGTGATGTGTGTGTGATAGAAATTCTTTTGGCTGTAGGACTCAATATCTCCTGACCTGTCTTTCCGTTTCGTATCTTGTCCTATCAACTTCTGTTACTGGTCGTCTGGTGGAGCCAACCCCAAAATTAATCTACTTTTCATGGTTTCCCACTAATCATCACCCATGCCCAAAAAAAATATGACCCGTTGTTCCGTCTGTACAGGTACATTTCTTTTTTTTTTCTACACAGGAGGAAAAAGTCTCAAGACTAAAAAAGGTAAGGACTGTAACACCTGCATCATTTAATTGCCCAATCACATACAGCTACTACCAATGTCCAAGTTGCATCTCTTGTATGTCTTTCCATCTCTTCAGCTTTTGACTTACAAAACTTTTTTTTTTGGTAAGACATGCTAAATAATACTAGGTTTAATTTTCGTTTTGTTTCTTTTTTGCCTCCAGGATTTTTTTTCGTATACATTCATATAAGATATATGTATATGCAAATATATGTATATATGAATATTTGTTCCAAAAAAGTTCGACTACTTGCGACAAAGATATCCCAGTGAATATCTTTGTAGGGGGGAGGAAAGTTGGACATGTTAATATTAATAAGACTAATGGGGTACGAAAGATACTAATGGGATGGATAGAACTGACAATTCTTGTTGAACAGGTACCGTTTCCATTTGGTGGGTAAAAATCACTGTATGGGTATATACTACGGTATAATAATGTATTCCTCGAATACATTGTAAAAAAAATTTTTTTTGTATCTCATATTACTTGTGACTGTTTTTTTTTAGGTAATTGGACGTGTCCTTATGTTGAAGAAGGAGAAAAAATGGGAAATCCTTCTCGTCAAGAATTTATTTGTGTCGCATAACCAAATTTGAAATCATTCTCTACTCACCTTATTCCCTTCAATTGTAACTGTCGATGCAGCTGCAGTTATTATTGGAAATATGCCTAAATTTTTGGTATACCATCCTTTATTTTGCTTTAAGGAGGCTGTCAAGAAACCCTTGGGTGGTTTAACACATTTAAGCAGTTTCAAATGGCTAATGTAACGATTTCAATATGAGTTACACTTCAACCTAAAATGCTTCTGATTTAGGCCTTGCAATCGTCTGTTCCTGGTAATGTCCATCGACCTTCTAGTTTTTCTCCCTTGTTTTGCCCTATTATCCCTTTTTATAATTGTTTATTTTATTTACGCATTCAATTTTTTAAAAACAATTTACATATGTATGACTCTTGGAAATTCCCGGGCAACATTTTTTTTTCTCTCTTAAAAATTTTCCCACGTTGTTAACCTTTGGGGAAGGAAATTGGCGGTCATCCCATGTCAGACCCATTGATTTTGGAGTTAACGAGCACGAGAAATGCCAAGATTCCGGCGTGACAATCCAATTTTTTTGCATACAGGTTTTAGCCATGTATACAAAAAAAAAAAATTCAATACCAGAAGAATTAATCACACTTTGATTTAGACCTTTTACCATACCTTTTAAACAATCTTTGAAGCTTTCCCATACGTAATATCCCCTTAACACATCTTCTTCTCCCTACTTTACTATTCCTCCTTGCACCTCCCATTATTTGCGTAAGCTTGACGCTTTTTCCTTACCTTCCACCCCCCCCCCCCTTCATCTTCTACAGCTTATGTATACGTCTGGTCCTTGAAACTGATTATACTGGTAATATGAAACAACCCCGGGCAGGTTGCCACATCCAATAAATTAATTGCTTTTTTTATCTTCTTAAATATTTACTTCGTACGTATTCTTTTATTTCACTTCTCTCAAAAAATTATAGTATTTGTTACCAATTTACTTGGGGAGGGGGAGTAATGTAAAACAATCTTCGGCACAACAAGCTTAATTACCTCCTACTGGTAAATATTTGTAGTACTAGTGGAATCATTTTTTTTTTCAACCTCTAGGAGTATGTGAGAAGGGAAGAGAAATGTGGAACCTGTAATTAAAACATGTTGGCAGGAGGAAATTATTTTGTGTATTTAGGATTGATTTTCTTGTGCTTGGGTAATTACCCCTGCGATGTGGTGATGTTAAACGGTTTTGAACCATGAGGGTCTCTCATCTAACGTCATACCTCTCTCTCTCTCTTTTTCTCTCTCTGTTTATCTCTCTCTTTCTCTCTCCCTCTTTCTCTCTCTGTTTCTCTCTCTGTTTCTCTCTCTCTTTCTCGCTATTTCTCCCTTTCCAACTCTTTTTTCTTTTTCTATTCCACTCATTCTTTCTCTCTCTCTGTATTTCTTACCAGTTCTCTCTCTTTGTCCCTCTTTGTATGTTTCAATATTCCTTGGAAAGATTCTCTGCGCAATGTGACTTCTACCGCCCTTATTACTACACCCTTTAACTTATTGTTAGTGTAATCAAGTTGAACAAGATAGACGGACTTGCTGTAGCATAATGGAGGCAAAAACATTTTCTTCCTGCTTGTATCAAACAAAATAAAAATTTTCAAAAAAATGTTATCTTCTCTCTCTCTCTCTCTCTCTCTCTAAAATATTATCTGCTTCTCTCTCTCTCTCTCTCTCGTTCTTTCGTCTTTGGCTTGAGTCGCGCAGATAAAACTATTGTTTGTGTGAGAAAATTCAAATGAGAACAAGTTTTAGAGTGGAGAGTAATTTTTTATTACTGTAAACGAACAAAAAAACAGGTGTTAGTATTAGTTTAAAATACATGACAGGAAAAATTGTCCTTCTTTTGCCAGTATCTTCCTTTTTCTCTCTTCTTCTTCTGCATTTATTTTCTGTTTCTTTCTCTGTATCTTCTTCTTCTCCCCTCCCGGTACGACTAGAGTGCTTTGGTTAAGGAGAGAATATGTGTGTAAGCAAGTCACACGGACAGTTACTAACTGCCAAGTATTTGACACTGTCAGATTGGCTCGAAAGTTTCATTGATAATGATAATAATGGAACATTGGACGACGAAGAAGTAAAAAAAAATCAGCCGGGGCTATTACAATTGTTAAATAACTTGATGGTGTGTCTAAGTATGCATTTCACTGGTCATGTAATAATGTTCGTATATTTAATCCTCAACCATTCCTCCTTGTCTTTTGAGTGAAACAATGAAGGAAATGTTCATTTCTTGGTAAAAAAAAAAAGAGACGATAAGAAGAAGATGAGGAAGGTAAGGAAATTTCAAGTAGTAATAGTAGATTTGTATATAGTAGGTGTTTTACATACATTGGGGAGCCAAAGCCTTATATTTTCTCTGTTACACGGTACGTATACATGGGCATAGGAAAGCTCTAGGGGTTCTCTGTCATTACAGTACCTCTAAACTTGGACATGTTCCCTTTACAAGGCAAAAGGAGAAAATGAAGTATCATTATTAGACTTAATATCAGACGGAGGTTCAAAAGCCCATTCCTCAAAGGTGTGTATACCACACATTGTTGTGAGTCGCAGAGGTGGCAATGATTCAGGCGTGGAAAGAGGCGGAGAAATGGATACGGAGGGAGAAAGAGAGATAATAGAGACAAGGAGGGAAAAGAGAGAAAAATGAGAGGAATAAAGAGAGAAAATAGAGAAGGAAATGAGACAAAAAGAGGGAGAGAAAGAGAGGAAAGTCACAGAGCGAATGAGAGAGGGAAAATCGAACGGAGATGAAGGAATGAAGAGAGACAGCGAAAAAGAGCGAGAGAGAAAACACCATCGTAATTGGGACGATATATGTATATATAATTTATAATTAAAACTCGATACATTTGTCTTTCTCCTATTTGATTTGTGTTGCCACAAGCGGAGAAGTCAAAAAGAAAAAGTAGGAGCGAGAGCTGCCATTTATTTATTTATGTTCCCTGTAATACATACAAAGACACAAGGTGGATTACGTTCAAATTTGTTGTAATGGAATGATTCTCACAAAAATCATCATAAACGTACACTGGCTACTTTCTGGGATCTAATTCCAATCTATATTTAATCATTAAAACATGCATGTAAATCCTTATGAGAACGTAGTATTTCTGACACTGATTTTTTTTTCTCCCCTGTAATATTGGCATTTTGGACTTAATCCAGTTTGTGCCCTCACATCTGTACTAAATGCACATTAAGCATGTCAACGGACGAGTGAGCGGACTGTGTAAAAAAGCTGAGAAACATTTGTTGTGAAATGATGAAATGGGTCGTCCATGTGTCTAAAAAAGAGAAGTTTGGATAGTTAAAGAAAAACGTTTTGCTCCTGGCTACTCCTGTATTACTGTATATAGTCTGTGTGGCTGATGGTAGGTTTGACCAAAAACTTTTTTTTAAATTAATTCCCGGTACTATGTACAGTACATAATATGCGTGGATGATTCCCTTTGGGTGCAATTTCAACCATTTGGTGGTGGGTGAGAGAGAGAAAATTTTTTTGCATAGAATCTCTCCTGTCTCTCTCTCTCTTTTTAGTGTCACATTACAGCTTTCCCCCTCCTCCTTTCCCCCTCCTCATCTACATTTGAAAACCGTTTTTTTGCAATCAACTCCATGTCTTCTTCAGTCCAAGACTTGTTCTAGCATAACATTGTCCCATAGATATGTATATTTTAACATATACACACACATTTAAGTCATGCATGGTCAATTTAGAATTAGGAGAATGTAGTTGGTCGAAAATAGTTGTTGAGCGTATCATTTCCCTTCTGAAATGAACCATATTAAATCAAGCTCTGGTCTATCCTCCGTTGTGTAAACGAAGCTATAAAGACAAATTTATTTATTTGACAATCCCACCTGCGCTAATTTACACGTCCACTGCCGCCTTTGTTCTTCCCAGATTAAGGTCAACGAATGAAATCATTTGAGACGGAAATACAAGCTTATTCAGGCAGATCTATGTATGTATGTAATATGTGCACGTGTGATCCCAATATGAATTAAATTTGATTTTTCCTCCCATTTAATTGGGATGAATTATTTTTTCATATGAAAGGCATTAAAAACAATAATATCATAGACCAAAATACGTTAAAAAAAGGGTTACATGACGAAACAAATTTTCAAGGAAAAGTGGTATTTAATTTTTTTTTTAAATTACACTTCAGAATTTTCATCTTGATGTTCGACAGTGAGCAAAACTTTGGACTTTCAACACAGAAGATGAAGAAGCAAGGAATGGGGAAGGTTTGGTGATAGGAGGGAGAAAAAAAAAGATGGAGAACGTTTGCATAAATTAAATGCAATGTCAAACAGAAAGTCATGGAAAAATCCTAAAGGATATGATCTTAGGGGCTTGTGGCTAATAAAATTGCATACTAAAAAAATATAAGGGGATTATTGAAAAAAAAACATAACAATTCTCACCTACTACTCCCCACAACCCACAACTTTCATTTATACCTGCACTCTTTTCAATATCTATTGTGCATAGATCAAAAAACGCAAAAATAAAAAGATAGCCTCACCTAATTAGGAAATGGTTAAAAAAACTTTGATTTTTCTTTTTTAACCATGTTTACTCCCACATAATGGTGGACTTTTTTTTCAGTACAAAACTAAAAGACTGCTAGTTCCTTCATATTTATTTTGCGGTCGGGTATATTACACACTCTTTCCTCTCTAGATCCCCTCTTATTTCTTCCCCAAGTCCAAGCTTTACCCCATGTATTTTATTTGCGTCAAAAATCCTCTCCTAATAAAAGCCATAAAACTGGAACAAATAAATCTTTCATAAATAAGTTCTTTCTCCGTCTTCATCATCATAGGACAGAAAAGTGGGAATAAACGAATACATAATACCCTCACATGTAAGAGCAATACCAGCTCAAGCAGGTGTCAGTTTTTTCACAAGGATCATACAGATATATGGAAAACACTAGATTTTTTTTTTCGTACAGGCAATCACGTAATGACCATGACTCTTCCCTTTCTACCCACCCATTTTCCCCTCTTCTTCCATAATCCAGTTCGGCCAACATTTCCCAAGTCATTGAGAAAAGAGGATTTTTTTCAAGGGAAATTCTCAACTGACGAGAATGACGCGTTCATGTCTTGTACTTTTACCACACAACCATGAGTCAAACTTGTGGGACACTCTCCCTCTTTACTACATTACATTCAGGTGTGAGGAGACAATAAAAAACTGAAAAAAAAGTTCCCAAAATTAATAAGAACATTTGGGAACAGTAAATTCTCTCGGGAGGTGTGATAATGT
This sequence comes from Disparrhopalites patrizii, assembly GCA_034698585.1. Lineage (NCBI taxonomy): Eukaryota > Metazoa > Arthropoda > Collembola > Symphypleona > Sminthuridae > Disparrhopalites > Disparrhopalites patrizii. The sequence continues at coordinate 20,928 of JAQGBT010000698.1, read as the reverse complement.
CAAATGTCTTTGTACTTTTCCCCATTTCTCTCTCTCTCTCTCTCTCTCTCTCTCTCGAAACGTCTATGGGTGCATCCAAAGATGCATGCACACTTGTTGCATCTTGTTCCTTGTCCTGCACACAAGAAAACGCATTGAATCTACACCAACACAAAAATCCCAAACTACCCACACAAATACACACACACACACAAAGGTTAAAATATGGCTTTTAAAAGACTTTTCCACCTACCTGAAACACTAAATAATCTCAGTCTATATGCATGCAATACACGCTCAACCAACGACAAGAAAACAGAGAGAGAGAGAGAGAGAGAGAGGAAGAGTTCAGCTGGTCAATTTATATTCATTCAAAATAATAATAAAAAAAAGAAGGAACGTGGCTAAAGGAAAGAAGAGGAAAAGAAGGAGAAGGAGTTAAAAAGTCATTTCATGTTTGCCAGGACGATGATGCTGATGAAAACAAGAGATGTTACTATTCTCTCCCATGGAGAGAGAGAGAGAGAGAGAGACGAGAATCAAGGATGGTATAATCCTAAAGAGAAGTCCTTCTGCATACACCAACACCTTTTACAGATTCCCTACGTTATTATTATCATCATTATCCCAACTTCCCCACGGTTCTATCTTGAAAGATTGTTGCAAAAAAAAAACTCTCTTTTGAACTTGTTCCTTTAAATATGTACTTACAAGATTTTGAAGTTGTATACATATACATATGTAGTTTCCATGAGAGAAATTATGATACTATTAAAACCCGTGGATACTGTGGTTAAAACGTCATCGGAAATTTAATTTGGTTTATGTGTACCCCTGCCCACACCTTTCTTTTACCCATATGTACGTATATGTATACAAGAGGTCCTCTTAATGATGGGATAATACCCGTTTACTACCTTCCCCCCGTCCAGTAGGCTCAATGTCGGCTGTAAATGCTTAATAATTTTTTTCTCTCCCTCCTCGTATTTATATATTTTTGTATACATTTTTACGCAATCCCTTTTCCCTGGTATGTACATACCTCCATTCCTGATGAGCTAAGGAACGAGTAAGGATAGGTAATTGTATAGATAATGTATACATAAGGCTTGTATTTCTTGTGCTCGTGTATGGGATAGAGGAAATCATAATAATATTTATTTACTTTTCACTCCACTAACAGCCGCTGGTGTCTAAATGACAATGGACGCAATCACACAAATTTCGCATATTTTTTTTCATGGGTATCCACTTTGTATGTGTATTATACTACAGACACAGACACTCACACGTAGTCCAAATGTCTTTTCAAGTTCCATCGTGAGGAAGGGAAATATAATAATTCTTCCTCGTACATTATGCCTGGCATTTATTATTATTTATGGTCAAATCATTGTATTTCATAGGCAACTTTCACTGTGTGAGACGTTCCTTTTTTATGCCTTTGTAATAGATTTTGAAGCCACCACTTTTGTTACTATCCCGGCTTGTTTATCCACTGGTTTCTCCACCTGTGCCAGCAAATGACTTGAGGCAGTCATCTAGTAATTGATTATTGTTATCTGAAAGCTTTACAGTAAAGGAAAAAAGTAACGCTTTACGTTACACTTATTATATGTATTGTCCTTAAATATCTCTCCCCCCTCACTCATTTTCCTCATTTCTTTAATAAACAATAAAAGGACATCGCAATTTGTGGTTTGTTTTTTTTTTACTGAGAAAAGTTTATAATGTTTTCTTTATTTATTTTGGCTCTGAATACAATCCTTTTGGTATGCTTGCGGAGGAGGCGGAGGAGGAACTGAGAGAGACAGGAAGGGGAGAGAAACAAAGGGTAGAATTTAGGGAGAAAATGACGACGAGAGAAAGAAAAACTGATTTAAATGGGACTTTTAGCAATTTGTACAATGGTCATAATAATACTAATAATAATGATGATGATAATAAAAGTTAAATTTTTGTGAAAGGGAAAAATTATGTTTTTACAAATGTCTAACATAAACACCACAATAAAACAGTGCATCCACACATGTGTGTAAGTGCACTGTAAGCCAGGGGAAAAAAGGGAACTTTTTAAAAAAGGGTTGACAAGGAATGGGGTTGGATTAACTTATTATTGTAATTACATCTCCGAGGGGGGTCCATCTCCTCCAATGTAAACATCCATCAAGCTTTTTTGCGTAAATTTTCTTATTACAGGGATCAAACAGACACTCACACACGCAGCATGGGATGGTTCCGTTTTTTTATTCATCTCTCTTTCGCTTAATTTACAAATATACAGACACCTTTTAAATATCTTTATACTCACCCTCCTCCCTACCTCATTATAATTTTTGTCCCTCCACAAAATCCATAGAAATGTCAGTACTAACAATAATAACGTTTTTTCTAGTTGAAATCTCAACTCAATATCATGATAAGGAAAAATAAAAAAGGGGAAAATCACAATTTTTTGGGGGTGTTTAAAAATTATTAATTTCATTTTTTGGGTATTCTATCCAACTAAAAAAATATTTATTTACATGCATGATTAATCCTTCAAAAAAGAAGTGCCTTCAAAAAAAAAATAGCAAGCATCTTCTCCATCCCAAGCACGCGAGCTAGCGGACGTTCCTTATCGTTTTTACGCAATCAAAAAAAAAAAAGGAGACAGCAACAAAAAATAAGAGAGGAAATTTTATTGAAGGCAATTCATGGAGGAGGGAACATTTACTTTTTTAATGTACAAATAAACACAATTTTATACACATCAAAAGGAAGCACGCGAGCTTTTTCCCCTCCTTCTTTACCATTTAGTAGATTTTATAGGGAAAACTCCCCAGTTTTTTTTCCCCTCTGAATAAATGAACCATGCACACACAAAGTGTCAAATATAATTTAGTTCCAGTCAAACACGCCATCCCAGTGTGAGAGCTATGGAGAAATTGACGAGGAAAATATTGTTGGAAATTCCAGTATTTAATAACAAGAATCTTCCACTAACAATAAGAAGCAAACGAAATTTTTTCGAAAGAGGAAATTGTACATACTGGAGAGGTAAGAAGTATGCCAATTTATTCTATGAAAAAAAAAATATTCCAATATATTTACATAAGTAAACACACATATCCCAAGAAAACTGACAGAGTAAGGCATGAAGTCTAATTTTCATTGGAATTAATTATGTTTTTCTTTCACGGAGAAAAAAAAATTCTAGTAAACAAGTTAATTTTTTTTTCGCTGCCGTGTTAGTCAAAGGAAATCACCACCCGCCCTGTCAGAATCCTGGCAATAATTTGTGTAGGTGAACAAGGAGAGAGAATAAACAGACAAAGAGCTATCTATCCCCTTGTAATGAAATGCATTTTCTATAGATGTATTCCAATGAAAAAATCAAGAAGTATGACGTGTGTGTATGTTTTTCGGATGAAATCTCTTATCAGATTGGAGAAGAAGAAGGGAAGGGAGAAAAAAGCCAAGTGGATGCATGGACCGCAACCGATGGATTTTAATAATGTCTCGAAGGAATTAACAACAAGTTTTTTTTTATTATCATTATTTTACTCCATCCATGTTCTTACACACATTAAAACTATGCCGCACACTACTTCAACTGTGTATGACTACTATCTTTTGAGAAGGAAGAAATATACTGTGAAGACAACAATGAGGAGGAGAAAAAAAGTATAATATATCTCTGATCTTCTACTTACTATTTTCTCTCTCTCTCTCTCTCTCTCTCTCTCTCAGTCTTCTCTTTACTAACATTCTTTTTCCGTCGTCTTCCTGCACAGAAGGTAAAGGATGTTTATGAATAATATTCAAGCCATTTCCAGCATTACATGTGTGCAGTATGGGAAAAAAGCAAAGCAGAAAAAATGGCCCACGCAAGGAGAGTGTGAGTAAGACAGAAAAGAGAGGGAGTAAAAGGAAAGAGAGATAGGGAGAAACAGAAAGAGAGAGAAACAGAGACAAAGAGAGAGGAAACGAGAGAAAGGGAGAGAAAGAGAGAGAAAGACAGAGAGGAAACCAGAGAAAGGGAGAGGAAACCAGAGAAAGGGAGAGGAAACGAGAGAAAGGGAGAGGAAACGAGAGAAACGGAGAGGAAAAGTGAGAAAGGGAGAGAAAGAGAGGAAACGAGAGAAAGGGAGAGTAAGAGAGAGGAAAAGGGAAAAAGGGAGAGAAATACAGAGGAAAAGTGAGAAATGGAGAGAAAGAGAGAGGAAAAGGGAAAAAGGGAGAGAAATACAGAGGAAAAGTGAGAAATGGAGAGAGAGAGAGAGAAAGAAAGAGACGGAGAAAAAGTGGGAGAGAGTGAGGGAAGAATCCCCACTAAATCGTCTTAATGGATTCTGATAAGGAAAAGGTCATGGTGAGCCCGTAAGTAGACGTTTTTGCATAAACGTGACTCTCATTGATTTGATCAAAACCCACCCCCATCTCTCATCCGCCGATAAAACTGTCCAGTTTTTTCCATAAATTATGCACATTTTACATCCTCAATGTACGTTACATGCTCATATGTATCCTTTTTTTTTATTATTATTTTTTTTACTTATTTCCCCTTTTTCTCTCTCTCCCTCTGTCTCTGTACGATCATCCGTTTCTCTCTCTCAGTCGAGTCTTAAGCAATTTTTTTTTGTATTGAATCTGTAGAATAAATAACCCTTTCGACTGTTTCCTCAGTGTACGTATAGGACACACAATAATTATTACCTCGCCATTCTTTACCCGCACAACATTTTCCCTTTTCTCCATCCTCATCGTGTCTCTCGCTTGCTCCCTCCCTCGCTCTGTGCGTGTATATATGCCAGATGGATTACAAGCATAAATCTTGACAACGATTTTTTTTATTTGACGTGCACAGTCTTATAGTGTTCAACTCTCCCCTTTTTGCCCGACTAAAGAAAAAAAAATTCCTAACCTATTTGCTTGGGTTTTGGTATGACTGAGCATGGAGAGGGAAATGCGTCATATATCTCATACACAATTGGAATCTTTAATTACGGTAAAGGTAGTTGAGAAAAAATGGATGTAACTATACTAGCATGACTACATGGAACAACTACTGCTGCCGTTGCTAGGACAGGACAGGAGCGCGATCAGGAAATTTATAGACCCCGACTTGGTCTCATGGTGAGGTAGCACGCTCTCAACAACAGAGGTGACTTCGAGGAGAGAGTTAAATCTTTTTAGCTTTCTAAATCTCTCTTTCTCTCGCTCTTTTTTGCTCTCCCTCTCTCTCTCCCTTTTCTGTATCTGCTGATCTCTCTCTTTCTCTCTCTCTTTCTCTCTCTCTTTCTCTCTCTCTTTCTCTCTCTCTCGCTTTTCGCCCTCTCTCTCTACTCTCTCTCTCGCTTTCTCTCTTTCATTTCTCAATCTCTGTACTCTCTTTGTTGTCTCTCTTTCTATTTCTCTCTCTCCTCTCTATACTCCCTCTCTACTCTCTCTGTCCTCTTTCTCTATCTATTTCTCTCTTCTCTCTCTACTCTTTCTGTCCTCTCTCTCTCTCTCTCTCTCTTTCTATTTCTCTCTTCTCTCTCTACTCTTTCAGTCATCTCTCTCTTTCTATTTTCCCCTCTCCCCTCTCTTTCTCTCTCTCCTTTTTTCTCTCTCTGTCGCTCTCTCTCTCTCGGCTTCCTCCTGATAAAAACATAGGAGTGTCGAATCATGTCCGTGTGCCTTACTACACTCCGTGATTTGCGTACTATACACTATAATACGCCTTGAAAATCCTTAAGGTAAATGCTTACATCATGTGGATATTTTTCACAAAGGATGAAATGGAATTAGTATCATTATAGAAGAAGGAGAATGAGCAAAAAAAAAATTTACAAAGATTTACTTTCTTCTCAAATCCTCAAAAGCCGTTTACATCCTCCTTATCTTGTTCTCCATCCCCTTTCCGTCCATTGTTTCTCGTCGTTTCTCTTTCCTCTCATCGTCGTCCTTTTATTCTCATCCCTCCATTACATGTGTGAGTTGGATACGAAAAGAGCGGTGAGTACGGACAAAACACAACATTATTCTGGAGTGAAAATAATGTGTGTGAGTGTGTGGATAATGGAAAACACACATTGTATAAAATAAGAAAGAATAATAATATAGAAATCTTGAAAAGAAAAAAAAACATTTTTTTTGCACACATATTCTAGTCTACACAGTAGCTTCAGAGAAATCGTTTTTACCATACACTCACAATTTTCTAAGATTAATCACAGGATGTTTTTTTTTCTCACAATCCCCTATAAAACTCCCCCATTCTTTCTTATTGTGTTTGGACCTAGTGCAATTTGCTCCCTTTTTTTTTGCGAGGATAATAAGCAGCCAGATTTAAAAAGCAAATCTCAATCTTTCTTTTTATCACCCTTTAATGGAGTTAGGGATTCTTCCAGGAGAAATGGATCTCCTTATAATCTTCACGTCAATAAAACTAGCTCTTGTTCTCTCACACCATTTTTTTTACAGCATATTCTCTCCAGTTTTTTAATTGAAGTAGTCTTGAAGACTAAAAAAAAGGTAATGCATTTCTAGGATTGTTACATTTACCATGAATGTGGTGGGGGTGAAGGCTGAAGGAGAATTAAAGATGGAGGATGAGATAGACAAAGCCAGAGTGAGACAGCGAGAGAAGGGTTTCATATAGAAAAATCAAGAGACGAGAGAGCAAGAGACGGACAGACTGACAATGAGGTGAGAAAGGACAGAGAGATGACTTGGGAGCGAGGAAAGGGCAAGATAGAGACTCTTTGCGAGAATGATGACGGTGAAACACAATGGAGACGAACAAAGATGAGCAAGAGAAAATGCAGAGGAGACGACAGAGAAACAGGGAGAATTCAACAAATGTGAATAACATGAACTGAGGATGAAAGAGACAGAAATGAGATGAGCAAGGAAGCAAGAAGGAAGGAAGGAATTCAGAGTGAAAGCGATAGGAGGACTGCGAGAAGACGAAAACGAGAGAAAAGAAGAGAGACAAAAATGAAGCCAACACTAGAGCGCAAAACTTTAGAAAGAGAAAAAGCAGAAGGCCAGAGAGGGGAAGACAAATGGACAAATGGGAGAACAACGAAGATTAGAGAAAGAAAAGAAGACGAGAGAGAAAAACAACACGAGAGAGAGAAAACAAGACAATAGAAAAACAAGAGAAAAAAGACAAGGGAGAGAAACAAGATAATGAAAAAAACAAGAGAAAAAAGACAAGGGAGAGAAACAAGATAATGAAAAAAACAAGAGAAAAAACAAGGGAAAGCAAAAAGAAGACAAGCGAGAGAGAAAACAGACAAAGGAAAGAAAATAGAAGACAGGAGAGAAAAAATAGATAAGGAAGATAAAAAAGAAGACGAGAGAGAAAACAGATAAGGGAAAGAAAATAGAAGACGAGAGAGAAAACAGATAAGGGAAAGCAAATAGAAGACAGGAGAGAAAAAATAGATAAGGAAGATAAAAAAGAAGACGAGAGAGAAAAAAGACAAGAGATAGAAACAAGAAAACGAGCAAGAGAGAAAGATAAGGGAGAGAAAAAAGAAGACGAAACAGAAAAACGAATGGAGAGAAAAAAAAGATAATGGAGAGAAATAACGGATAAGGGAGAGAGCTAAGAAGCCGAGAGAGAGAAAAAAGAGAAAGGAGATAAAAATAGACGAGAAATTAAAAAGGAGACAAGACAGATAAACAGATAAGTGAGAGAAAAAGGAAGACTTATAGTAGAAAAGAGCAGAGATATAGTAAAACCGATGAAAGAGAAGAGACAAAACAGCAAAATAAAAAGATAAAAAAGGTGGCTGTAGATAAAGAGAGAAAGGGAAACGAGACAAACCGAAAGAGAGAGAGAGAAGGAGAGAGTAAAAACAAGAAATCAACGGAAATGAGAGAATGAAATAGAGAAAACAACGGAAATGAGGAAGAGAGAGAGAAAGTGAAGTAGTTGAATTGAGAGAGAGATTGTTAAAACAGTGGAAATGGGAGAATGAGAGAGAAACAGATAGAGAAGGAGATAGAGAGAGAGAGAGAGAGAGAGACAGGACGGGAAGAGGAGAAAAGTAGGAGTGTGAAAGGACGAGCTCAAAAAATGAATGTTGAATAGTGAATAATCATGCAAAGCATATCCCCACCCATCGCAGTGGCACCCCTCCCCGAATGCAGTGAAATGATAACAACGTCTTCGTGCTAATGTGCTGTACACACTGATCTCAACCTCAAGCTTATACAAGTATAATCCTACCCCCTCCAATGTCAAGGTAGACGGGATGATGATTATGAAGTTAAAAGTTTAATACTAAAGGACTTCACACACATATGGAAGTACGTAGTTACATATGTGCTCATGCACACTTACATATCACAATGATTTATGATCAAGTGTTCTTTTTTATCCTCTCCTCATAATATCCCTTCTTCTCAACCCCCTCAAAAAAAAAAAAACATTCTACATACATTTTCCATAAGACTATTTTTTTTTCTTCCCTCAACCACTCTTTGGCACGGGGAAAAAACAAGAGAGAGCCAGACAGAGTCCAGCAAGGCACACTGTAGTAGTAAAAAAAAATGTAATGAGTGCGTCTGAAATCTCCACCACTGTCATGTTTAAGGGAACATACAGGTTGTTAGAGCTAGTCTACATCATTTTTATACTTGCAAAAATTAATATGTGTGCATATTACTCTAATCCTCTTTTGTACTTCCATTGCTCTTCTGGTCCGTATGGAAACCCATTAAGTTATTTATGTAACGTTGTAGAAGAGCAACGACGAAGTTGAAAAAGAAGAAGAAGAAGAAGAAGAAGAAGGTGGAAAGAACATAAAATTATAATGATAAAGTAGTCAAACACAAACTTTTAAGAAGATAACCTTCAATCTTGGCTACCAACTTCAATTTATTATTATTTACAGCCTGCTACTCCTCCATATATTTACCACATTAGCTCTCTCAACTGCCTCTCTTTCCCGTCCAATTTTACTCTTGTTTTCTAGGCTCACATAAAGTACTAATGTGAAGGAGTTTACTAAAGGATTCACACTTGTTGGGGGGTTAACTTTTTTTCGCATTTACCAAAAAAAAACATACATATATCTCATTATTAGTTCCTTAACATTTCTTTAATTCTGGACAATAACCACCTTGTAAACTTGCTCAAGCTGGAGGAACTAAACATTTATGCACTTAATTTGTATCCAACCGGAATTTTGTTATTCTTTCGAATACATTCTAGTGAATTTATTTAGACGGGATTTTTCCTCTTTAAAGTATCCTCCTTGCAGATTTTTTTTCTATTATTGCATGCATATGAGAGAAAGATATGCCGCTCTTTTCCCTGTATTGTGATGAGGAGAACAAAAAAGGGGTAATTAATTTATGCCGTAATATTATTTGTTAAGAGAGAAAAAAATCATTTGTAAGGAAACACAGTTTATCGAGCCCGTAAGAAAACACACGTAGTCACTGAAGTGGCTACATGATTTCCCTTTTGATCCTAAGGACACGCATGTATTAAGACAAAACTACAAGGGTACAGAGCAGACGGCTTAAGGAAAACAAATTAATGGTGTCTATTAAATTAAATATTCAGCATATTTTTTTCCTTCTCCCTCCGACTACTGGACATACAAATGTGTCTGTCCGAATGGATACCCATAATACCTCACACGTTGACCGTGCTACACGCATTACAATGCGGAAAAGCATGTTGCAAAAGATTTTCAGAGAGAGAGAGAAAGGGAAGGTAAGTTGTAAAAATAATATTTATTACCATCTATATTTTTACATGTGTTTACCTTGAAAAAATATAAACAAAAAAAAGGGAGAAGATCCTCTTACTAAAAAAGCGATGATTTCACAAGTGTATAAAATTATTAATTCGTGTGCTAGCTAATTACTCCTTCGTTATTAATTATTTGACAAAGTGGTTGCTGTTGTAATCAATCAATGGGGAGCTTGTGTGATTGATTTGCATGTGGAGTGAGGGAGACAGTGGAGAATAAATAAAGACGGTCTTAAAATAAAAGATGAGCGTTCTGTTTTACTTAAAGGCATCTGGAGATGGATGAAAGGGAGAGAAAGGGGTAACAGAGAGAGAGCAGTGCACAAATAAAGCCAGCTCATCAAGAACATATGTGATAGTAATTACATAAAAAATTTAAATACTCATCCTCAGTAACACCTCCCTCTCTTTCAGTATCACAGTTTACCATCTTCACCGTCCTTAAACGTTACTTATTTAAAAAAAAAGAAGTCATTCCGCACCTCCACTATGAGTGTACTTCTCTCAAAGTGTGTGCCACGAGAGAGAGAGAGAGAGAGAGAGAGAAAAGACTAATTTGAATCAATGATTTCTACTGAATGGAAGCTTTCATGTTTTATGAATAATTATCACACGTGTCCATTTTTTTGCATCATCAATTTCTCTTCTTGTAATTTCCCTCCCATTACTATTACATTGGGTGAGGCATAAAATTGCATAGGCTTTTGGGTACCGAATTACGTCCACACACTCATGTCCAAAAGGGAGAGTCACACAGAAATAAAGAGAAAGGGAAATGATCTCAAGTAAAACATTTTTTTTAATTATCGTTCTTGCCAAAACAGACCAGTCGGGATAGACATTTGCAAAATAAAATGGAAAAACTTTACAAACCACCAAGTTTCATGTATTGAAATGTTGATTATTGATACTTTTCAAAGTTTATTTGCATTTCGTTGGCTTAATCGATTTATTTCCTTTTCCATGATCCCATCAAGACGGGTTGGGTTTTCTTAGGGCGTTAAAGCGGTGACCACAAAAAAAAACAATCAAAGACTTTTACCGCTTTTGTGTACAAGAGGAAATGTATGTCAAGCTAGAGATGTATGACTGTAACTCATTGTATGCAATTGTGTCCATGTGCAACCACAATGGCATTAGGAGTCGCCATACTAAAAAAAGATATTCAAAGGGAATCACCATCGTCCTTATCATCACCTGCAGCCATTTCCTCCTCCTCTTACCTACCTGTGACAGACAGATATCGAAGAAGACACGAGAAAAGAAAGATAGAAGGAGAAGTACAAAAAAAATATGAGGTGGCAACAAGTACAACAAAAAAGGATTTGCACGAGCTGCGGATGAACTGCTATTGCAGAAGGTTTGTTATGTCTGATAATAATGGTGGTATTGGCGAAGGAAGAAGTAAAGTAATCGTAATGACACAACTACCCATGATAAGTGATAAAAAAACATTAACGTCTCCAATTACTTGGTCACAATCCATCCACACTTTTACACTTGAGTTCCTCCGACGGAGAGAGAGAGAGAGAGAGAGAGGAAAAAGAGGACCGAAGCAAGAGAAAGAAAAGTAGGAAGAGAGAAGAGGCAGACAAAATGGGGTAAGAGAGAGAGGGAGCGGGAAAAAAGATAGAAAGGAAACTACAAGGAGAAAGAGTCAGGGAACGCATGAAGGACAAGAGGAGGAGACAAAAAAGGAAATAATGCAGTACGCAGATACTAACGAACATCGAGAATGGAAGAGGGTGACTAGGAGAAAGAATAACTGAGCCAGAGAGATAATGGGTGAAGAAACGAAAGAGTGTATGAGAAACACAGAAGGAGATACAGAGAAATTATTAGAGACGTTGGAAGAGGGTGGAAACAGGGATAGCATAGAAACAGGGTGGAAACAAAAGAGAGAGTGAAAAACAAAGAGAGACACAGCCATATAAAGAGAGGCGATATAAAAGAGAGAAATGAAAGTGCGAAAACGAGACAGCTCCGAGAATACGAAAGAGAGAAAGAGAACCAGAGAGTGAAGACAAAGCAAGGAAGAGAGAGAACGAAAGTTAGAAAACGAGATAGAACTACAGATAGAGAAAGAAAGTGAAAAGACAGTGGCCGGTCGAGGGAAAGGAAGGGAAAGTGTGAGAAAGAGAGACAAAGACGAAAAGAGAGAGAAAGGAGAATCAGAGGGAAATAGGGGAAGAGATAAAAGAGAGAGAAAGAGAGAATCAGAGGGAAATAGGGGAAGAGATAAAAAGAGAGAACGAGCGAAAGAGAGGGAAAGAGACAGAAACTGGGGGAAAGAGCGAAAGAGAGAGAAAGAGAGCGAAAAAGAGAGAAAGAGCTGGAGAGAGGGGAAGAGAGGGAAAGACTGTGAGACAAGGAGAAGAGATGTGCAAAAAAGACAGAAATTTAAAAAACAAAGAGGAAAAACAGGAGAGAAATGGAGAAATAGAGAAAAAGTGAGAAAGAGAGGGAAAGAGAGCGAAAGAGGGGGAAAGAGAAAGTAACAGAGGGAAAGAGCGAAAGAGAAAGAAAGAATGGGAAAGAGAGTGAGAAAGAGAGCGCAAAAAAGAGAGAGAATGAGAGGACAGAGTGAAAGACCGCGAGACAAGGAGAAGAAATATGGAAAAAAGACAGAAAGTTAAAAAAAAAAAATAGGAACAACAGGAGAGAAATGGAGAAGGATTCAAGGAGTGAAAATCACTCTCCCTCGGCAAGGGATGGAAGCGAGAAACAAAGGCAGGGAGAAAGACAGAAAGAGAGAGACGGAGTTGAAGACAGAAAGCTTGCAGGATAAGCTGAGAAAGAAGCAGAGAGATAGGAGAAAGAAAATGGGAAAGGGAAAAAAGAGCGGAAACAGAAGAGAGACAAAATCGAAAGAGAGAGAGAGAGAGAGAGGACCGTAGCAAAAGAGGAGAAAAAGAGCGTGAATGGCAGACTTCAACGGTGGTCTCTCTTGTCCCCCACCGTCACCAACACACCACTCCCCCTCCCTGGCCATCATTATTGTTATTATTATCATCATCATCATTATTACCAGCATCCTAAAAAGCTCCATGAGCCAAATGCAGCACCACGGATGGTTTGCTGTTTATGTATAGCTATATTATATACATAAAAGCTCATTTCTCTCCGGTTCTCTCCTCAAACACATTGTTGTTAATTAAACCCTCTCGCATCCACATGCATGCACGAAACATGCATGGGCACAGCCAGACAATGTGCCTGTAATTTCCGTCCATCTAAATGTTCTACCTCCTCTCTTCCCTCGCCTCTCTCATCTTTTATTTTTATACCTGAGAGCTAGTACGAAGATTTTTTTTTATTTTGGAGTTGGAGAAATACTCACAGAGAGTACTATTACCATTGTTATCACTTCTTCTCCTGTCTCAGGATAAAGATAGGAAGCTATAAAAACCACAAATGGCTTTCAAAGACTGAACAATGTCATGTAAATGATACCGTGTGTTACAGGGAGACAGGCCTTGTGTCTTGGTGTGCAAAATAAATAGGAATGAAGAAGAAAAAAAACTCCATTATGCACAAACGTTTTTCTACCTCAACATGCATTTCCTTTCATATTTAACAAACTGTTCTTTTCTCTTCCTTTTGAACCAGTAAAACCATAAGGCAGGTTTTTTTTTACGTCCGTAAGGAAAGAGGATAAAACAAAAGACAGAAAAAATGAGAGACATTTTTGTGATGTGAGCACTAATTTGTCCGTCGTTTTTAATAGTCTCCACGTGACCAGGGAACATGTTGTAACCTATTATGTATATAAGTTGGTAAATATTTCTCTCTCTCTCTCTCCCTCTCCGATAAATTATTTTAGTACTACCATGTCATACATGCTAATTACATTATTTCCATTTTTATTACCATTCCTGTTACCAGTTATTTTTTGTTGACAAGCTAGTACTTCTACTTTAAAATGGAATTTCAAACCTATGCAATTGTCCAAAATGTAGTGGAATTTTAAATTACAAGAATGTGTATTGTGTGAATTGACATACTAAATATTATTTAGTAGGAAATTAGGTAATAATTCCTTTGTTTTTATTTCGTCTAATAAAGTATTCCGGATAGATTTGTGTGTGTTAAACCAGCCCAAACAAAAGCAAATCACTGCTAAAAGGACTTGGAAAGAATGTGGTGGAATAAAAAAAATATATATAACAATAAAAGTCACTAATGGCTGTTAAGGAAGACCTTCCTATGGACGGGGGTTAAGTGCAGAATAATAAAAAAAAATCCTCCTATCATTTGCCGAAGTAAAGGTGTGCAGGAGGGTGTCCATTAAGGGAGGAATTATACTGATCATAAGCATTATTGCCGTCACCCCAATCATTATTTGTGGTGGGGAGGAGGGTGAAGGAAGAGAAAAAAAAGCTGTCATACTAGCTAGTACGGCTGCTGCCAAAGAATCTAGTCGGAACTGACATTTTGATGAATGATTATATGATTAACAACGACTTATGCAAGGATTCCTGATTTGTTGCAAAGAAATTTTTTTTTCTTCTTCTTCTTACTACTTCTTCTACTGATTGAACAATTTTTGTCTGGGAATTACTTAAATGGCAAAGTGTCAAAGGTTTGGTACATTGCCGGTGGTAGTTTTTTTTTTTTTTAACTTTTTTCTCCATCCTTCTCTATCATAGATAAAGAGATTCACACATTGGTCATGAGCACACGCACAAATCCTGTACAAAATCTTTCCCCGACAGTGCCAGCAAAGGGAAAAGATGGATTATTACTGGTGATTCCAAAGCCATTTAAAAGCATCCCATCTCCATTTTGTGCAACAATAATTCCATGATTATCCATCCAGCTTTCAATATTGCAGTCCTTGTGCGTGTGCATTATGATTGAAAAAAAAATAGTTTTTTTTTGAAGGGAGAAAACATTTCTATACAGGAACAAAAGACAAGAAAAATTGAAGTGATGGTCACACTTTTATATGGTAAATGTGTTTATGCGCTTCACTCTCACGTTTCACACTTTGGCAATGTTTAGTGGGGGAGGATAAACTATAGGTATATGCACACATCTTCTTAAGTGTGTGTACAATGCTTACGAGACCATCTTGGAAATATATTTTTATTTCATATTATTACCTTCACATGTATATGTATGAGTATATACAGGAACAAATGTGCAATAAGCCCCTAGAGGATCTCTTGACTTTTTGAACAGAGCCAGAGAGTGGGGGAAGAGCGAGAGTTCACGCATCGTTGATGTCACCAAATATAGAGGTAATTAATTATATTACAAATATTAGCAAAGGGAGGCGCTAAATGAAGGTCCATGCAGGTGTTTATGTCCCTCATTCATTCTCTGTTGCACACACTTTTTTTGTTTCCCCCCCAAAAAAATATCGTACACCCATTGAACCTCTCCTTTTTTTTTCAAATTCACTTTCAACAACTCCGCATCAATGACTCCTGCCTCTAATGCAATGTATTAGATGGTTGAAAAAAACTAATTTCAATTATTCCTGTGTATTTCCAAGTATTACCATTATTCCTGTTATTCCCTCCTTTGTTTACTTTACACTTCACACTTCCGAGTGAAGAGGCCTACGTATATATACGCACGCTTTTAATACATCCTATGCCCTATAGGACCTGTGCTTAATAACACAATTACGTATTCCGGAGAGGAGTTTCACACAATAAATCTCTCCCCGTCCATCAACATAGGCAAATCCATCATTTCAAATCTTGCCAAATGCCAATCACGCACAAAGGATGGAAAGGCTTGAGCACAATGGTAATGACACGAAGCTCTTTACTCCACATTTCTAGTCCGGATGAACCTCGGTCAAGGCAGGGGAAATTAGGGAGAATTAAGATCAAATTTGCCGAGGAGAATTTTTTAAAAGAAAGTTTAATTTTTATAAGTTGTATTTTTTTTTACAAGAGAAAATTGAAGCTTGGTAGAGGAAATGGAACCAGAGTGCCACATCCTGACCATGTGATTTGTAAATATTGTGCTTGAACAACAGCAACAAAAAAAATATTCACTGGCACTAGGAGAAAAGTGAAGCGGTAGTCAAAGGAGAATCACACGTTTTGCTCTTGGTACTGTACACAGTAATCATGTGATAAAACAACCCTTTTCTCACCTACGGCTTTTGTTTTCAAGCAATCCCACCCCATGGAAGCTATCACTATCATTGAGAAGTCCCGTCAATGTGGGAAAAAAATATTTTGCAGGACATGCTTCACAGTGCTCCACCTTAGGTGTGAGCATTGTGCAGGCTTGTGTGTGTTTTTTTTGTGGGATAAAAAAAAAAAGAAGAAGAGAGGAAGCTTTCCATTAGGTACTGACACATGTCAATCATGAAATAGCATCTCTATAGTAATTAAAGCTCATTTGAAAACAATAAATCCCCCCTGATTACCACATAATTGGAAGGGAAAACAAGAAACTTTCCTCCTTTCTCTCTTTTTCCAACGCTTTCTACTCCATTTCATACTGATTACATCGGCACAAATCACGCTCCTTTCAAGTCATAAAGGGTACAAATTTCACTTCAGTATCACACCGGAGCGGGCATTTGTTCATTTTTGAAATACATTTTCAACTGGTTTTATTCTCCTATAATTACAGATAATACAATAATTACAAATGTCTAATTATTATGAGCTGGAATATTCTTACGTGTCATACCATACTGAGAATATTGACGCAAAACTTCTGGAGGATCTTAGTCATGTCTTCGCGTGCAATTTTTTTTAGGTTTGACTTTAAAAGGTGAATCAAACATGACAAAGCTCTCTGTTCTCTCTTTCAAAATCCACCCATGCAAAATGTCTCACTCGTGGAAAAAAATTTAGTTATAAAATCGTCCACACTTTTTATTATGGGGAAAATGTGATGCAATTGCAGCAGGAAAGTTGCCGCCTTTCGTAGACACATTTCATTTTACTCCTCAACTTTGAAGATGACGTTCTAGATGCGGAGGGATATATTTTTTATACTGTCTGCTAATATTAGCATCTTCAAAGTACTAAAACATGTTCAATTCCTTACATAGTAAAAGGGCAATTAAATCTTAAGAGAGGCATTATTTAAGACAAACAGAGAGGCTGAGAGGAGAGAGATATTAGGAGATTGCAAGCGAAAGGGAGAGATATAATTATGCATACATGTAATAACGTATTGACTTTGAGAGTGAAAATAAGAGACAGAGAGAGAGGCTTGAGAGAAGAAGAGACAAAATATAAAGAGCAGGAGAGAGAGAGTAATAGTGAAAATAGAGAAATATAGAGACAATGAAGAGTTAATAGAAAGAAAGTGATCGAGAGAGAGAGAGAAAAGAGTTAACAGCGACAAATGAAATGAGAGAAAGAGAGACAGAGTGAAAAAAAAGTATGGAAGAGAAAAGGAGAGACATACAGGGAGAACAAGGAACAAAACCAAAGATTGGAAACAGCATGGTATTTCTAATTAGTCAAAAGTTTTATAATTTGCTTCGGTCTTGAGGTCTTCGTCGCTCCATGCAATTACACATGTACCTACAAAGTAATTCCTTCTCCCTGTACACATGTCCGTGTCAAGTGCTCCATTGCATGGACAATTCATTGAATTATTATGTACGTTACGTATGTAGAAAAATCTTTTTCTTCACGTCCATACACACAAATTCAATCTAATGGAGTTTCTTCATCTTCTTTTTTAAAACGTATATTGACGTATGGAAAATTGAAGCATAATTCTTTTTGTTTTCGGGAGGAGTGAGTGAAATAGCGAGAGAGAGAGAGAGAAATAAAATATATGACTCTACCTACGCAATGGTTGTTACTCTTATACAGGACGAAGTACTATAAGTTGATGACGATGAATAAGATGAAAGAAGAAATGAGACATTGGAAATCAACTTGAGCTATTTACTCCCCGTAGCCAAAAAAAATGAAGAGTATAAAGTGTTGTTAGGGGGGATACAGATTTTTATGGAACAATACAAGTATACGTGCGATGTGTACTTGTTGTTGTTGTTCAGAATGAAAAATGTTACAATGCGGTTTTGCTCAAACATGCAATGAATTTCCAATGAGTGTAATTTCTCCATATGATGACGGACCTCTCTCTCTCTTTCTCTTCCAGTGTCTTCTTCCCTCCCCCACTTGTCTCTTTCTTTCTCTCTCTCTCGGTTGCTCTTTTTTTCTCTTTCTCTCTGTTGCTATTTTACTCTCTCTTTCTCTCTTTCTCTTTTCTCTGTTGCTCTTTCTCTTTTTCTCTGTTGCTCTTTCTCTCTTTCTCTTTCTCTTTTTCTCTGTTGCTCTTTTTCTCTCTCTCTCTTTCTCTTTTTCTCTGTTGCTCTCTCTCTCTCTCTCTCTCTCTCTGTCTCTCTTTCTCTTTTTCTCTGTTGCTCTTTTTCTCTCTCTCTCTTTCTCTTTTTCTCTGTTGCTCTTTTTTTCTCTTTCTCTCTTTTGCTATTTTTCTCTCTCCCTTTCTCTTTTGCTCTTTCCTTCTATCTTGTTCTCCCTTTCTGTGTTTCTGTCTCGCTCTCTTTCTCTCTCCTTGTCTCTCTTTTTTCTTTCTGCCTCGTTCTATCTGTCTTGCTTTCCCTCCTTCTGTCTCTCTTCTTAATTGTCCCTCCCTTCCACTCCCAGTTCAGTTACTATTTCCCTCTCTGTATATCTCGCGCCTTTCCCCTTTAATTGACTCAATCAACCCCTAACTTTAACTGCATGTCCCACTCCCCCGCTCTTTCTCGTTGTCTCTCTCTCTCTCTCGCTGGACAAGGAGGAGAAATTAACATGGAAAATTGTTTACACTTGGCTTGTATCTCAAGGGTAAAAGACGTAGGTAAAGTGTGCAATGGAAAGCAAGTGTGAAGGTTATCTCTGTACAGGTACGAAGCACACCAACCAAGTAATAATAATACACGCTCTTCTTTTTTGTTTCTTACGTAATTTCCTTATATGTATTACATGGAAGATACTGCACACGAAATACACACACATTCAAGTGAAATAACGAAGAGCACGTAAGTTCTTCTCTCAATTGTTGATAACCCCATGCACGACTATTAGCATTACTATTATCCTTTTGTGTTATTATTATTATAACCCTGGTTGTTGGTCCTCTCATATCTCTCCTCCAGCTAAATTTTTTGGAAAGGAGGAGAAACAAAAAGTCTTTTTTTTTGGTTTTTGGATTTTGTGTATGCAAAAACCAAGCCCAGAAAAACGGCGTCTCTTTACCTCAAAAAAAGAGTTAGAGATTAACGTTGACACTTGAGATTATGCTCCCCTCTTTAATGTTTTAATAGGTTGGCCCCTGCAATGCATGCATACGTTTAATGCAAATTCTTTAAGGGTGCTCCAAGAAAATTAAAAAAAGTTTTTTTTATTTACAAATTAAATATTCCAAGAAAAAAAAATTAAAGAACCCCCCATCTTTACCTCTCTTTGAAGGTGCAAAGGTACACAAATCTTTACCTACATAAACTCCACACGTTCAAGTGCGTTAATAAAATGCTCAAGAACACAGTCAAGTCGCTCCTTGAAAATGTTCGACGTAATGATTATTTTTACTACATTTTTCTCCGTTCTATAGATACTAGAAAAACTACAAAGTTTGTATGGAACAAGAGAAGAAAATTATTTCATGGATTTTTTTTAATTTCAAGATGCTCATTCATCCCCTATTTTGCCAACAGGATGAGATCAAATTTCCCAGGTTGTACAAAACAAGTTCTAAGATTACAAGAGGAAAAATGGTAGACGTCAATAAATAATTTGAAAATGATTTCAGCAATGACACACTGTACATTGTGCGTCAATAGTTACCTCTTATCTACTTTAAATGCTGATGAGACCCTCCATTTTTTTTTGTATTTTAAATAAATGAAAGTCTCAATAAAAATTGTGAAATCATTAAAAAAAAATCCTTACCTCTTTTCGTTCTTCTTATTTCCGGCCGTTACACAGTGCCAATGGGGATTTTTGAAACTCACAGCGAAGATGAAATGTAATGGACCTGATGATTCCTCTATGTCTGTGTATTTCCACAAGTTGTATTTCTGCGTGTTCCTGTCTTTCTTGTAAAAAAAACAGTTCCCAATGCTACTCCAATTGCTCGTGAATCCTTTGGACTTGTTCAATTTCACCTGTGCACAAGGGGTTAAAAAAGTACAAAGGGCTATTAAATATATTTGTGTAGGCAGGTTTTACAAGTTCACTACCAACAAGATTGTAAAAATAACACATTTGAATAAAAAAAAAGTTTATACCTCCCTGTGATTCTTGGCATGCCTTTACACCCATGTTTACTTCTAAGGTTATAGAAACATCACATTTTATTGGTACTATTTCAAACAGTAGTAGTTGTATGTGTGTAGGCATTGTTTCCTTACATTTTTACCATAGCCATCACATGAGAGAATTAAATTGTTTTTCCTTCAAAACATTTTCCGTTTACATCATTTTTACAGGGAAGTTTTCCTCGCCCCCATCATATAAGTCCTCTCACCTGCCTTCCTCCATTCTTATTAATAGCTCAAGACTCTATTTGTTCAAAGGATTTTGACACTGACCCCTGGAAATAGGGTAGCAATGTCAGGCATGGGTGCTAATTATTGGTGATCTTTGTCCTATTATTTTTGGAACTACACATAGTGCAGAATATGCACAGGTATACTTATATCTGTAGAGACGCAAACAGATTTGTTCCGCAGATCAATCAATGTATAATTGGGAACAGAATTCAGAATCAATCATCAATGTAAAAATACTCATACAGAATCTCACAAATTCACTGCCATGTGGCCGAAGTGGGCTAGATCAATACGAGAATATAACCCTGAAGCATGGGATAACACACCTAAATTGTAAAGGAATTAAACAACACGGGAGCTAACGCCAATCTCCTGTGTATACACACATATAATTATATACATTATACATATATACACATCAAAATGTATTTTACTATAAGTTAACATGAGCAGGTATGGGTATGCTTCTCTGGCATTCTACCAGATTGGCGTTGTAATATCAGTGTAGAACATGTGTTTAAAACCCAATTTAATGACTTTCGCCAAAAAATACTTGTTGAGAATTAGGAAATAAATTGTGACTGTAGTGACAGGCAGAGAGAGAGAGACAGAAAGTGAGAGAAAGAAATAGAGAGAGAAAGAGAGATAGAGAGAGAAAGGGAGATAGAGAGAGAGAAAGAGAGATAGAGAGAGAAAGGGAGATAGA
>JAQGBT010000697.1:0-44287 GCA_034698585.1 Disparrhopalites patrizii | reverse complement strand
GAGAGAGAGAGAGAGAGAAAGAGAGAGAAAGAGAGAGAGAGAAAGGACTTGTTGTCTCTCCCGAGGTAGATTACGTAAGTTGCAAGCTAACACACATTTCTTTGTGCAAAAGAGTTTATTTTTTGGTCCACCATATGCTAAGTGCCAGTCGTAACGATTGTGTTAAAAAAACTTTTTTTTTTAAAATCCCTCACGTATGTAATAACCATAAAGAATGGGAGAGGAGGAAAATGGGAGAACAGTGAGAAAAAAAAGTTTACGGTCATGTTCCCTCTAGAGACAATGAAAATTAGGGATTTCTTTACCCAACCAGCATTGTTGGGAGCGTAACCTTTCACTTTGAACGCAGTTTTTCATCGTTTTTTGTTTGCTGTCAAGAAACTCGGCTTAGAGGTAAAAAAAAATATTTTAATGGCTTGGAAAAATAAAGGATATATAACAACAAAAAATGGACAGAAAAAAGGGGAAGAAGGAGCCAGAAAGAAACAGGGAGTTAGACAAAATGGAGAAAGAAAGCCAAAAAGTGAAAGAAGACATTCCATGGTGGAAGTTCAATTGAATATGAAGAAAAGAACCTCCGTCATTATAGTTATATTTAATCTCAGACTGCCTCCATCTTGCAGGAGTTGAACTTGAACGTCTCCAGCTGTTCTCTTCCTTTTGTCATGAATTACTTTACATATTCTCCCATTTTTTCCCCACCGCAGAAAGAATCCCCTCGTTGACTGTGTGTGTTTTAAATAATTGACATTTTCCTCCTTCAAATATGATTTACTTTAGGTTATGGTTGAACAATCAATTTATCATTCCGGTGATCAAGGAGGGAGAGTGTGGCGGTAGAAGGTAATTTCATTGGCTTAAGTACTCTGTGTGGCGCACTGGAGGGAAAATAGGACAGCCAGTGATGCACATTCCTGACATCCCGACACATTTGTCTTGCTCATATGACTCCGATCACCGTGTTGTTGCATCAACGACGGGTAGTTGTCGTAAACGGCAGTGTCAAAGGACGTAAGTGTTACAACATGCCTTGCTTCTCACGACTCAAACAGCCATGCAGATGAGGACGGAGGGGAGACATGCAAAAAGGGAGACAGACAAAGATTTTTTGGAACTCCAAACCTCGCCGTGACTTATTATTATCACTAATTGAAATGCTTCAAGGAAAAATAGTTGTGAGACTCTCTTGGCAGACTGGACGAAAGACATGAGTTTGGAGGGAGGGGAGGGGGTTGAGCGTGAATGATAAATATAGGAACTTTCTTGTTTCTCTTTTTTTTATCATATCTATCAGTATAGGTATAAACGTGCTCATTTTTTCCCCTTCAGAACTAGAGAACTTATATTAAATTACTCGTTACGACTCCTCGTATTTCCCTATTCTCATATGAGTGAGTGTTGTGCCGAGTGGCTGGCTGAAATTATATCCCTTTTCATAATTAAGAGTTATATCGGTACATTTGATACCATGGAACTTTATCAACTTTACTGTACTTTTGTACGTACGTATTTGTGCACATTATCTACTAGCAAGACTCCTCGGCTCCTCCTCAAATGCTTATAAGGGTCCACGGAGATTCTTTTTGTTCTCAATCTCTCCTCTTTCTCTCAATCTCTTCTTCTTTCAATGTCGTTCTTTCTCTCTCTATGTCGTTCTTTCTCTCTCTATGTCGTTCTTTCTCTCTCTGTTGTTCCTTCAATCTCTTCTCTCTCTCTGTATCGTTCTCTCTCCCTCTAACTTTCTCTCTCTGTCGTTATTTCTCTCTCTCTGTCTGTCGTTATTTCTCTCTCTCTGTCTGTCCGTCTCTCTCTCTCTCTCTCTCTGTCTCTCTCATATCTGTCATCCCTTCTGTCCCGATGCACAGTTCCACTTTGTAAACTCATAAACAGCGGGAAAGGGGTGGAGAATGATGAGACAGAGAGATGTGGGTGACCCAGAAAATTTGGTGGCTTGGTGTATGGCTGGGACGCAAAAGGGCCAACATCACTCCTATCTGTATCACCGACCCTCTGTCTTGTCTTGTGATCAAAGGACGGTCGACGGTGGTTTCCATAAAGGGTCGATTGGGAATGGAGACTACAGCAGAAAGTTGATCATGTGTTCCACGAAGTAATTAGTGATGAATTCCCTCAAAGAACTGTCACTCTTCCAGGACCGTGTTGTCATCTCACTTGGGATGAGCACTGTGGAATCCTCGGATATGACCCTCTTTGTAAAGGGATGGGGATGTGGGAAATTTTTGGGAAAAGTGTGTATAGGTATGTATTTCAAAAAAATCATAAACATAATATATGTACGTACATGTACGTTTTCCATGAACTGGGGATTTCCAGGGAATTCCTTGGCGACAAAACTTGAGGATTCGGGGCAAGTACATCCCAGCAGACGGTGTAAAATTTGCAAGGAAATCATTACCACTCCTTGGCCAGAAATGACTTGAATGGATTCCTAACAAGTTTTCTCATAAATTATGTATTACAATGCTCTGATCTGCCTCGTCAAATGTGTATTACGGGGAATCGAGGGAGACTTACTCCCCCTTACGCCCATCTTTTCCAGGGAATCTATACGGGGATGTTTTGTGGCATTGCATACGCGTCTATGTTTATACGGGCATACATATGTATGGGGTAAGCCTTGGAATTGTATGTGGGGATTCCCGTTTGGGATCAGCCAAGTGAGGCATTGTTGGTTTGAATATAGGATTTTTTGGGTCCGTGAAAGGCCCAGGAGAAAGTGTTGTGATGAGGAGCACCCAAGAGTC
Source organism: Disparrhopalites patrizii (assembly GCA_034698585.1). Lineage (NCBI taxonomy): Eukaryota > Metazoa > Arthropoda > Collembola > Symphypleona > Sminthuridae > Disparrhopalites > Disparrhopalites patrizii. The sequence goes on along the minus strand of JAQGBT010000697.1, from coordinate 41,522 downwards.
TTCAAGGAAGAGACTCTCATTGGATGTGGATACACACACTTTCCGATGACACTTCTCACAATCTGGATGGTTCAGCGTGAGAAGAAAGAAAAACAAGTTTCATTTCAAAACTGAAGAATAAGGAGTCTCCCAACTCTCCCACTGTACTCGTCTATTCTCCCAAACCCCTATAAAGAGGAGCTTCCTGCAAAAATTCTTGGTTATGATAGGTTGTAAAACATGACATTGAGGGAGTACTTACATTGTATTTTCCTTTCTCATCCCACACGTCCTCTATCCAAAGGGATTAGTAGTTCCCTTAGAGATATGTCCCCCTATCTCTCCTAATACCATCTCCTACGCCAAAAAAAATGTGTCCAAAAAAAAGAGATAGGACCTAGAATCTTATTTTTGGGATCTTATACATATATAAAGAAGGAGGAAAAAGGGAAGGAAGCTCCACGGGAATTTTTGGGAAGTAAAAAATTATATAACCGGGAAATTGAAGAGCAAAAACTTTTTTTGGGAAGTTTCAAAGTAATGGAGATATGTCATAAGTAAATATACTTTTTTTTTACCATCCTTATACATTTCACCAAGAATATGCAGCCGGTGAGGCATGGGTCGATTAAGCCGTTACATAAACCAAGGAGATATTGACTTGGAATCCCTTTTGGAAACTGGTTTTCCTTGCAAATTGAATTGGTTTTCCAGACAAAATAATAATATTAATAATGGTAGAAGTAATAAGAATGTTATGAGGGAAATGGAAAGACAAGTGCTACAAAAACTTTTTTCATGTCTCCAATGCATATTTTTACATCCATTAGACGAACAGTGGGAGTCAGTCAGAGTTGGGACTTGGCTGTTTTTTTTTTACCGCCAAAGTCAGAGAGCGAGAGTGCATAACACTGAAAAATACGAAGGGAGAAAGCTAGACGCTGAAGAGCCTCATGCATTTTTTATGTTATAGCCATTGAAATTATTAGCTCCAGCTGGCTTTATATGCATTGGACGGATTAGTATGGGAAGGAAGAATGTCGTGCGAGCTTTGAAGGCTCTGACGAAATTCCTCCTCCTTACACCCCCAAGAGGATAATGGAATTATGGAATTAGAAGAATTGATGATCTGGAAAAAACTGTAAAGGAGAAAATCACTTAAAGATTGGTTCAGAACCAAAGATCTGTAAGAGGGAGCATTGACTTTGGCACCATCAATAATTTCGCATGAACTTGAAGGCTCAATGCAACCAGTGTACATATTTGGTTATGCGAAAATGCATTTGAAGACCTACATATACGTACAATCCTGTACCTACCTATCTCTTACATGTCTGCATAAGCCCAGAATTTCAACACGTGAAGGATAAGCAAGAGCCCAAAGTGCCTTGACTCAGCATCCACGCGCTCAACAAAAAAAAAGTTCAAATCGAAAGGTCAGAAGAATGGAAAATAGGAGAAATGCCGGGAATAGACAGAATAGATATCTACACATCTTGTAAATATTCTAATGTCACGTCAAAAAGATCTTTAAGACTTGAATTTCTCCTAAAAACTTTGCCGATCGATTTAACGCCTTATTTTCCCCTTCATCCATAGTCTACCCCCGGTTTCTACACGACTAATATAGTTACCACACATCTATCTGCACTTCCATTGTACTCCAAAGATTTTTATTCACTTTCAAGATCCATTTCACTCAGACGGAGGGTGAGGGGGGCAAATCAGGAGTGTCTACAGAGAATAGAGAAGAGGAGGGGAGAGCTTGAGTGAAAAAAATGAGGGTCTAGTAGGTATAGAATGTGGAAGAAGAGGTTTTTTTTGTATCTATCAATTTTATCCACCTTTTCAACTCTTTTTGGTTTTCTCTCTTGTACCTTTCTTCCAACTACTTCAATTCACCATTCAATGTAACAATCCTGAGGATACAAGGGAAAGCAAGAGAAAGAAAGAGAGAGCGAAAGAGAAGGAGAGAAAGGAAAGACGTAGGAGAAAGTAAAAGGAGCGGCCTCTTCCACTACTTGCACATCTCTTTGGTCTATAAAAGTTTCCTGATAACGAAGCAATAGTGAGGAGAAAGATTACGGTTGAACGGGTACTTGTCCCCTGATTTACAGGGACGACTTTCACACTACAGCTCTTAAGGCTTTTTTTATAGCTTCGTCAATACAAAAAAAAACTTGCCTGGTCCTTCCCTAACTTTTTTTTTCAATACCATCCCCTCACTTGACGATCATCACAAGGTTCAAAGTCCATTTTAATACATGTATATACACTTATACATCTCCCATCTACCACTCCCTACTTATACTCCCACTACTGATTCTCCGCACCATTGAGATTTTACTGCTTTCCCCCTTTGCGTCATCAAATTATGGGGTACGGATTAAAATATAAAATGCTCTCTCCCTGTGTACGCTTTCAAGTCCGTTTTTTATCTCTTCCCGACTACAACTCTCTACAGCAGTCATTATCATCCCAAAGTACCTTATTTCTCTCTTGGTCAACCCCATGGAAAGAGTGATTGTGGTTGCGGCAGGGCTGGTATAAATTGTTTCCGCGGAGGGGGGCATATGCCGTGAAGGGACGTGCATAAGGCATTATACGTACCACATAACCCATTTACTTCTTGAGCCGGTGGACAGTGAGTAAACTTGTTGTCTTCCAGAAAAATGAACACTATGAAGGGGGAAATGCGTGCTTAGGTTCGCAATCAATTAGGTTGCCCCAAATCAAGTTAAATGTCCTTTTATACGGACCCTTGAGGACCCTTGAGATTCAGCTGGTGCTGTAACGCAATTTCAATTGCTTGTACTGTCTCTGCCTTTTGTTTTTTTCTCATACTTTCCCCTTTCTCCTTAACTTTCTCTCAGACCCATTTATTCCTGCTGTGTTGGTACGAAATCGGAGAAAAAAGTCTTTCTCATATTCCGCACACACACGATTCCAGGCACAAAAGTCACACGTACAAAGTGGGAGATTCGTCACAACTAGAGGCTAAATGTCCTGATAAAACCCGTCATTTTTCTGGGACAAAAGCACATTCGGCAACATGTCCTTCACGGTGGTGTCACACAACTCAACACGCTTTCTAATTATGGGGACATTGCGGAAAGGGAAATGTGTATTTATAGTCTATTATATTAAATTCCAATTATTCCCAATAAATCCCGTGCTCATGTTCAGAGCAAGGTGCATAGGGAGGTTACTCGTAATTATGGGGGTCTCTGTCAACACAATTGTCGCTGTGCTTTCCCACCTACTGCGTTTGCCTAATTACACCCTTCACATAAAACACTGGGGCACAAGTATGTAATTATGCCTAATTATATGTGTATATGTGTACTAACAAGCAGTATTTGCATTTGTCAAGGCTCCCAGGCAACCTCAACATCTGGTGGCAATTTCATTTTCAAAAGGCACGTTTGTGGAACATTGTGTAGATAGAGATATACATATGTGGTTCTCACACTATTTCAAGGGTTTGTATCAATTATATGGTATGATAAAGAAGATAAATAAAGTAAGAAGGCGTATACAAAGGAGCATGCAGATGCCTTGCTTCCTTTTTGGCTATGCTTTTGAAAAAACTTTCCCTTTCCCTCTACCCACGCCTAGTGCGTTGGCAACAAACGTGGAAAAGTTAAGGGTAAGGACAATTATTTTAGTTCTCTATCTTTAATTTCTAGCAGTAGACGTTTGCTCGAAAGATCCCGTTGGCATGATAATTATCGACGGATCAAATCTGAAGTCCCACAGGTGAACGAGTGGCATTCATTGCGTTGTCACAGATTCGTGAGGACTCCTAAGTCAGATCTCAAGGCCAGGTTTCTTCATCCGAAGGATATGAAACTTTTTCCAGGAAAAGAATATATTTTCCCCAGGAAAAATACAGAAAATCACAATTTCACAGATGACGAGAGTTGAGACTAGGGCACTAATTTGTATAACGAGGAAACATATTAGACTTGGTGTGTATTGGATCCTGTAGATCCTGGAGAACGTGGAAGCAAAAGGCAAATCTGATAACTTTCTTGAGTCCCTCGTACTCTTCCATCTTCATCTGCCCCCTTTGGAATTGTGTGTGAAGGACGAATAAAAGCATGGGATATGTACGGGGATCATCCTTATGCATTTAGAGGGAGAAAAGTGGATAATAAAGTGCAAAAGTTTATATTATTAGGGACCTGCACAGCTGCCCCTTATCTTCACTTGATGAATAGAGTATTACACACACAGAGTCACACAATCACTTGTGTGCTTCTCTGTCTTCCTGCTCCCCGTACTCGGCGTCCTCTTGTTCGTCGCCCGGCTCCATAAAGGAGTCAGGGACCCAAGGAAGTGGGGAAAATAGGAGATGAAGATGTTTGGTGGAAGTCTTTAAAGAGCCTTTCATTACTCACATTCTCACCCTATTCCCCCACTTCACGTCTTTGTCTGTCGTCCCCACACACGCAGCTTTCATCACGAGCTTCCTTAAGAGAATTTCCGGTGGTTCTTCTCAGCTTTATCTTCCTTGGACTGGGTCTTTCTCCGCCAAGTCTCCACACTAAAAAAACCTTTAAGACGAGAGAAGATGGCGACTGAGACAGAAAGAGAGAGAGAAAGCAAGCGACAAAGAGAGAGTGAGAGAAAGAGAAAGGGCGAAAGAGCGAGAGAAAGAGAGAGCGAGAGAAATAGAAAGAGAGAGCGAGAGAAATAGAATGAGAGAGCGAGAGAAAGCGAGCCACAGAGAGAAAGCGAACAAACGCGAGCAACAGAGAAAGAGCAAGAGAAAGCGACACACAGAGTGAGAAAGAAAACGACAGAGAGAAATAGCGACAGAAAGCGAAAGAAAGTGAGCGACAAAGAGAGAGAAAGCGAGCGACGGAGAGAGAAAGAGCAAGATAAAGCGATAGAAAGAGCAAGGGAAAGCGAGAGAAAGAGCGAGAGAAAGCGAGAGAAAGAGAAAGCGAGCGGCAGAGAGAAAGAGCGAAAGAAAGAGAGAGAAAAAGACAGGGACAGAGAAAGAAAAGAGAGAGACATTCTCTCCACACATTGTGCGGAGTATAGTCTGAGAAAAACGGCGTAGCTCAGAACACAGGGAATATGGAAGGAATAAACGCGAGGAGAAATAAGGAAGCAGTGAAGATCTTTGTCGGCACAAGATTCTCCTCGCCACCATCGAGTACAATTTGCCTTTATTCATGGCTATTAGAACCCTTTTTACAACAATGCCCCGTCTTACTTCCTTCTGTTACTCCCTCCTAACAATTACTTTTTATTGTTATGGTTCTTCTCCCCAACTTTCTTCCGCTGTATCTTCCTCCTCCCTAACAGTTTGGTGAAATACAGACACTCCATAAATACGCGCGTTTAACTCCATGTCATTCCCTGGAAAATCTCCTATGGCGGGAGGGAGTCTTCCTGTCTATGGAGTAACTCTACCCCCATTTCTTCCTACAGTCCATATACCTACAGACACACATTGTATACATGGCCTTTCTCACATCTTTCCCCGGAATTTACTCAAAACCCTGTCCATCCACATTGTGTCACAAGTTGGTCATTACGGTCTTCATCACCATCGCCGAATTCCTTTTGGTATGTTTTCTTTTATCCGTATCCTCCCTTTATACATATCTACACGTGTAATCTGTATATCTTTACCGAAGGACTGTGAGCTTTTATGATAATATTAAATGTACTGACACGCTTACACTTCCAAACTTTTGTTTTTATGGGGGGAAATGACGCTGTAAATAAACAATATGTTTCTTCCTTAAATGCGAGAGTGGGGAGGGGAGGGTGTTGTTTTGAAGGACTTTACACGAAACGACTATGTGTGTAATGCTCATTTAATCCATTTGCAAGCACACATTTGTGTATACCTATGTGGATCCGTACTTCCAATTTGATGTTTTTGCAGTGCAATTTTGTCCATTAGTTCCTTCATACACTTCTTTTTCGGGAGAATTAAATGAGACCGTAAAGATATGAGAAGGGCTCGTCCGTTAAAGTATACAAATTTTCTGGAATGAGGATCTTCTGGTCAAATTTTTAGACGTAGCTATAGATGCGTTTAGTAATACTGTGTAGTTTGAAAAGGAGAGGATTAAATTCCCCCCGCAATTTGCGAGGAGTCATTATAAATGCATTTATGACTTCATTCTCTTCCACGAGGACTGGAAAATGAGTAGAGAGGATGAGAGGAGAGAGGGAGGAATGGAATGTTATTATAGAGAGAATTAAAATTTACAAAGAGAGAAAGCGAGAACATTAGCATATACAAAGATAGAGAAAAGCAGTGATAAAGAGAGAGAAAGTGAAAGACAAACGAGAGAATCAAAGAGAGAAAGAGAAAAAATGAGAGAAAGGGGCATAAAAAGAGAGACCGGGAGGAGAGAGAGATAAGGTGCAAGATAAAGATACAGAAAACAGCGAGATGAAGAGAGAGAGAGAAAATAGAGAGATGAACAAAAAATGGAGAGAGAAAAGGGCATAAAGAGAGAGACCGGGAGAGATAAGGAGCGAGATAAAGAGACAGAAAACAGCGAGATGAAGAGAGAGAAAGTGAGAGAGAAAAGAGAGATGAAGAGAGAGAGAGAAAAGAGAGAGAAAGTAAGAGAGAGAAAGGAGAGAATTAAGGAGAGATTGATAGTGATACAATATTGAGAAGGAAAGTGAGAGATGAAGAGAGAGAAAGGGGAAGAGAGAGAGAAAAAAGTGAGAGAGAAAGGGGCAGATACGGAGAGAGATAGGGAGAGAGATAAAGAGAGAGAAAATACAGAATTAAAGGAAATTGAAGGTAATAGATAATAGAGAGAGAAATGAGTGAGAGATGAAGAGAGAAAAAAGAGAGAATTAAAGTGAGAGTGAAAGTAATGGAAAACAGAGAAAGTGAGAGAGATGGAGAATAGAAATAAAAGTGAAAGTAAGAGAAATGGTGGGCGGAAATTGAAGTTGTACATTATTTGGAGTAGCCGGTTTTATTTCTTTCTTTTGCAAATACCTCTCGAGTCTGCAGTAAACACCTTTACAGGATCTGGCCGGAGTGCCTGGAAGTCGGTTGGCCGGACTCTGAGTCAACAAAAGGGGGAAATATATTGTTCTGGTCCCTCAAATCCGCTGTTCCTTACTTACATCACTTCCCCTTTTCTAATCCACACTCCGGTCCCCGTGGATCCTTCTTCTCCACCGTGAGGGTATAGTCATATCTTCAATATGTATCTATCAAACGGGCTTCCTATCACTCCTGACATCCTCCCTCGCCTCAGCAATTGCTGTTCGATAATTCCTTTGGCTGGCATCCGAAGTTCTGTCATTGAACTTCTGCTTCCCCTCTTCCACCCCGTCCTTCCTCCTTGACGACGGCATTCACGGCTATTTTCCCTCTAATTTTGCACTTGTCATCACCACTTTCCGCCGTATTGATTGGCTCCTGTCCCATTTCACTTCGTTGGTATTAGCAGGAGCAAAGGAGTAATGATGTGACAGGAAACAAAATCGGGGGGAAAGACAGGGTCCGGTCAAAAGGGGTGAAGACTATATAGATCTATAGGCTACACAATTTATGTTAAACGATTACTTGGCTCATAATAAGATGGTTCAACCTAGAAAGTGCTAGGACTTGGGCGGGTTAGTAGGTGAACGATAGATGCATAAAAAATGCACCTTTCCCTCTAAAAGGTCTCTCCATTATGATTTCATCGGCTGGGAAGGAAATCAGTATTCAGGAAGGTTGCGATCGTGCTTGCGGGCAATAAAATACGTCGATCTCGTGTCAAAAGCTGGGAGGAGAGTCCATGGAATGGAAAACAAGGTTAATCCACTCACGAGAATTATTTAGGCTTGGATTTTTTTTTCGGTTTGAAAATGGAAGAAAGTACCTTTATGCCAAGAGGAGTTTGGTGAAGACGAGGGTAGTTTTGTGTTTGGGGGGCTTAAAAAGTTTATGGGACGGAAGGTAAAGGGGGAAAAAGGTCTTATTTACTAACCACAGACCTGTTGTGGTTTGGGAGGCTTTTCGGTTTAGTGATTTGGATTTTAGATGTATTCCTGTACATATGTATGCGTATGGGAATAGAGTGGAGAGAGGAGAAAGACAATGGATTGGGTGAGAAAGAAAGGAAGAGGATGCACTTCTCCTCTCAATCCCCTCCCCACTTTTCCCTTTTCACGAACACATAGGTCAACAATGCACCCACCATTAGCATTAATGGATTTTGCCCGTTAGCTCTACCTAAGCTGGTACTTTCCTAATGTTTAGTCAAGCAAGTCTCCATTGTGAGTGCGTGAAGAGGAAGTCTTATACAAATAAATATAATTAATTTGTACTCAGTGCATGCGGCTTCCGGCTTACACACAGGGATACATAATGACAAGGGATGCAAGGGATTTTATAAAGTTAAAAGGAGAATATACAACTTATGTATTTTCCCCGGACTTTATTAAATTTGCATGGTTTCCCCCATTCGTTCAAGTTTACTAGTTGGATGGTTGGATAATTTTTTTGTTTGTCTTCTATCCCGAAAATTTCCTCTCTTTGTAATCACCTTTAATGCCTTTACATGGCACGATGGCACACACCTTAACCATATAGATACATGCATTTCCATGAACTACCCGACCCGGAATTTCCCCATAAGGACGCTTGTACAAACTCGTCGTTGTTGTTCACTCTTTGTAGTGCCTCAAATATGTACGTTGTCCTATACATATGGAACCTTCTTCTCCGTGCACATCCGTAGATTTATTCTGGCACGGTGGGGGAAACTTTGAATGAATTGTTTACACTAGAGATTCACCACTGCACATGTCTTGTGGATTTGTGTTTGTTTTTGTGGATGCTCCAAAATGCTCTTGCCTGCGGTTGTCTAAGCTCCTCACGTCGGTTGGGAGATGCACCTGTTTGACCACAAAAATTTTGGTGGGAGAATGCTAAAGCACAGATTCAATTTGAGGTTGGAATGATGTCATGTGAACCAAATTACTTTGTATCCCAAAAGTAATCCATTGTTTTGTATTTTGCAAAATATTCTAATAACACTAATTTGTTTATTTTTTCTGAGGTCATGTTGTTATTGTTGTTATTGTATTGCGGCAGAAGTACTGCATAATACCATTTGCTCTGTCAGTATCTCAGTATCATTGTGTTGAGTGCTGACTGTAATTTATGGTAATTAAAGAGTTTTTTTTAAACTTACAATTACAAAATGTAAAAAATATCCTTGACCACTTAAAGTGAACTGGATGGAACTACTCCTGGAGGATCTTCTATCTTCTGTTCTGATCATAAGAAGATCATTATATTGATTCAAGGAATTTACCGGTGTCTTCCTTTTGATTTCCGAATCAGTGTAAAAGGACACTAATTTGTTATTATTTGGGACTTTGGAGCTTACAAACAGATGACGCAATTAGTGCAAACATTATCATCGTCACTATAGTAACACCCACACCATAATAATAAGCAAAGATATTGACTACAAAAAAAAACGTATCATATGACAATTATACCATTATAGTATAATTACGTAAATGAAATCATGAACTACGTAAATGAAAGTCACGTGAAGATTCCCCATCGATTAGCCTATTTCTCTCAGTCCTGACTGGGTACCTTCTTGTTGGTGGCAACTACACAAGAATCACTTCCCTTCCTTCTGGTCCCTTCAGAGACTGAAGACAATGACAGGGAGCTTAAGGGTGGTGGAGAATGTGAAAGTAAAAACAAAATCTGCATGTGATTATAATCAATGTAAATGGGCTCATTCCCAGGCTGGGGGAAGCCTGTGCGTGTCTGTGCTAGTAATTAAACCGAAGACAGAACTTGTAAGGCCGAGGGAAGATGTAGAAAGGATTTCCTGAGTGGGAGTAAGTGCATGGACGAATATAATAACTTGGTCTCTAGGATATTACACAAGTGCACGTACTTTTTGCATATGAATGTTGAGGAAGGAAAGGCTACAATAATTGATTTAACCACAGCAGAATTGTTTCTTGACTCCTGCGTGGGAACAAGAGGAAGGACGAAAGAGAGAGAGAGAGAAAGGCAGAAAGAGAAGGCGAGAAAGGCAGAAGGAGAGAAAGGCAGAAATAGAAGAGAGAAAGGTGAAAGAGAGAGAAAGGAGAAAATAAAAAAAGAATCAAAGATGAGTGGACATCATGAGGAAGATTCGCTGATGGTTCGAAGACGTCACGTGGCGGTGAATGCCATCTCCCTTTGCGAGTACGTCTGGGCAGCCATATGCCTGGCGGAAGTGCGGAGTAGACCCTGGTTAATTTGGATGCATGTCCCCTGGTTGATCTTCGGGATGTGCACCCAATTATTTGGGATAATGTCCTTCTTCGTGGACAAACATAAAAGTGGCGGGAATGGGTCTGACCAAGAGAAAATGAAGGAATCTCCAGAGCTCGCAGCGGTGTTTCAGGAGACGGAGAAAGGATTAATGTGGCTTCAGATTGATGTGGGCTTTGCCCTGATTGCTTCCTCTCATTGGATGATGACACAACAGAGTGTGGTCCGGATGCTCGTCACCATTTCCGTGGTCACCGTCCTCCCGCTCTTTGCTTGGGCCTCCCTGCACCAGAAGGGGGCGACCAGCCTCACGCAGCTGGCATCCATCATCCACGTAATGGCCTGTCTCCATGTCAATATCCTCACTTTAAACTTCTGGGGCATTGTTTCCTCCATCCTTGTCATCTTCTACCTGGTCCTCGTCTCCCTCCCAGCCGACATGAACCTCCTCAATTACGGACCCATCCACACCCTCCCCGTGGATCTCCTCTCTCTCCTCTTCTCCGCCCTTGTCACTCTCGCCCTAGTTTGGGCCTTCTCCGATTTGTCCGATGCTCTTAATTTAAGTCTCCATTACAACCCTCATCATAATCGAATCTCGCTTTAAGGAGGCTGGAATCCATCCTACCCATTTTTTCTTCCTATTTTTTCTTCCCATTTTTTCTTCCTATTTTTTCTTCCCATTTTTTCTTAATATTTTTTCTTCCTATTTTTTCTTCCCATATTTTCTTAATATTTTTTCTTCCCATTTTTTCTTAATATTTTTTCTTCCCATTTTTCCCCTATCCACATCAACACTTTCCGCCCACTGCCCCCTATTTTTTTTTTGGTTTTGACTTTTCCCACTTTTTCATGGTCCTATAATAACAAGCTAGTGCCTATATGAAAGAGTTGACAAGGAGAGAATTTGCCCTTATATGCTCCTATAATCTGCCTCTGTCATTTCCCTTGTTATACATACGTCCCTTCATAACCCTTCTTGTTATACGTCCCCAAGCATTTGACTTGCCTTTTTGACCCGGTCCAAGTTCGCAAATATCCCAAGCTTGCCCTTTATTACGTTCTCCATCATCATGAATGGGAGTAGATGTTATTTCTGTTCTTTATTATTACTATTATTCTTTACGAATACACGTTACACGTTGCCCCATCGCTTGTAAGTAATTTGTAACTTTCCTCCTCTCTTTCCTGCCACGCCTCCCACATCTTTTTGCGTTGTAAAAAAATATTAATTTGTGATTGTAATAAACATGGGAAGTAAAGAGTTTTTTTTGTCGTATGAAATAATTATTACTACTATAATTTCTCAACAAAGCATTCTACAACAAAAGCCGCCATCACAACATGGGACAATAAACTGGGAATAAATGTTTGGTATTTACTCAAAAAAAAAAGTTGGAGCTCAAATTGCAATCACGAGCCAAATCCTTCCCTTCAATCCAGACACATGACTCACGTAGTGTCAACAGGAACACACGACATGTACATATTGTATGTGTGTGGACTATAGACGACCTCACTCAGAACATTCCCAAGCACGACCGAGAACAGGTCTACCCTCAGTAAACAGTCATAATAATTATATGACTGTACAAAGAGGGACAAGGGTGGAGAGGGTAAACATTCGGTGGCAATTAATTGCCTCATTCATTATGTCACTTACTCTATTAGGTGAATGTGCTTTTCACTTCACTAGACTCCAGTCGTATTGTTAGATTGCCAGCCTCTGCCTCTCTCTCTCGGTACTTTCACTCCATCTCCTATGTACACTCAACTGGATGGTATTGCCTCTGTTTCTGTGGCAAAAAAAAAACGAGGAAGGCCAGTAATCTCGTATGTGGCGCATTTAAAGGCTAATACCCAACAAATCAGAGTATTTATTCCCGTTATCATTATCACAGCTCAGCTCCTACACACCATATAACTGTCGTCATTCACCAGCTGTAAGCAGGAAATGTGAGAGAGAGGGCGAGGGAGAGAAAGAAAGACGAAGTGAGAAGGACTCCCAAAAAAGAAGTTGTTTGAATTCCACATGATTTTACTGTACTCTTCCCGCTACAATAGAGATGTTGTGACCAGTGCCTCCGAAAATTGATTTTATTAATCTCCTTCTTTTCAATACACATGCCGTGTTTACTTTTACTCCGGGGATCCCATAACCGTTGTTGTAGTGGACGAACAAATTTATTTTCCCCCGTATTCTTCTCTCTCACTCTCTTTCTCCCTCTCTCTTTATCCTCTCTCTCTTTCTCGCTCTCTCTTTATCCTCTCTCTCTTTCTCGATCTCTCTTTATCCTCTCTTTCTCGCTCTCTCTTTATCCTTCTCTCTCTCTTTCTAGCTCTCTCTATACTTCTCTATTTCTGCTGCTTCTCTCCCCCTTTTTCGCTCTCTCTCTCTCTCTACTTCTCTCTGTTTCTCCTTCTCTATCCCCCTTTTCACTCTCTTTATACTTCTCTCCGTTTCTCTCTCTCCCTTTTTATTGCTTTCTCTCTCCCATTTTCTTGCTTACTCTTTCCCCCTTTATTGCTTTCTCTCTTCCGTTTTCCTGCCTTCTCTTTCTCTCTTTATTGCTTTCCTTCTCCACTTTCTTTCTTTCTCTTTCCACTTTCTTTCTTTTTCTTTCCACTTTCTTTCTTTTTCTTTCCACTTTCTTTCTTTCTCTTTCCACTTTCGTTCTCTCTCCACTTTATTTCTCTCTCCTTATGACTTTCTTGCCGACACCCAATCTCTCTTTCTTTATTGTACCCGCCCCCACTCTCTCCAAAGGCCTTCCATAGAAAATATTCGGTTTCATTCTCGAACAGAGAATATACATTTATTACTGAACACTCGACCAGCTTTGTGTACACACTTTTTTTAGCTTTGCTTGCCTTCCTAGAACGATTTTGTGGTGACGCAGCAGCACCGACGATGGTAGTATGTACTCTTTGGAAGGCGTAAAAGCGTGACATTGGGACGAAGACTTGGGAAAAGAACCGTTTAAACGTATGCATGTGAGTGGGGTTGTGGACGTAGGCGGCATTTAATTATGTATACACATGTATAAAAGTAAAATGCACGGAGATACAAACGTACAAGGGCTGTATGGTAATAAATCCATCCAGTGATTTCACAGTCTCTATGCACATGTCCCATGTTAACCTCATTAGTGCCCTCTACATTCAGTAGCTCTTAAGACCTTCCGGCCTCCGTTTTATGAGGATTTTAGTTACAAATGCCATAACCTTAGAAGCCTTTTGTTGCTTGCAAACGATTTGCTTCTGTCCACACGGGAAAAATACGATTACACAAGGGGAAAGCATGGAAAGGTTCCTATTTTCAGGAAAAGGCTTTTTCTGTTCTTTGTACTCGTCTATCTTATGCTCTGTCTCTCACTTTTTCCTCACCCGTTTTCTCTCGTTCCTGGTCACACGGACTCTCCCTCGTCCTCAATCTTAGTTGGTTGCCACGTCTTTATCTGGGATAAGAGGCTTCTCCGCAGTTGTGGTTTTTTTTTGTAGTTATTGTCTTTTCAGAAAGAAAGATTGAAAGGACAGAGGGAGATCGGGAGACGGAATAAGAAAAAAGGGATTGGAAACAATCCCCTCAATAGTGGATTCCATGAAAGCGTGCACCATTTATCCCCTTTTATCTTGAGAAATGCTGCTTTCCTTTACACTTTCACGGAAGGAACAATGTGGGGAAATTGACGTGAGACACACACGACAATATTATATGCGATTTCTCCTCTTTTTATACTGACCTATCTGTACGTTGACATGAGAGAGACAAGTAGGAAAAACTGGAACGACGCACATGTTTACAAATACTACAGAACTTTTCCATACCTTTGAGATTGCCGTGTGAGGCAAGAGAAGGGAAACGATTATTACGGAAAGTCAGTGATAACAAGGAGATTGACAGGGACAACAACAACTTACTCCTAAAAGATTGGGACGACGCACATTTTTTAGTTCGTGCTCTGCAATGTGTGCCGATCTCCTTCAAGCCCATTTTTTCCCCTTTCACTCCGTCTCTCTATCTCTACCTCTCACTTATCTCTTGAAGTATGAAAAGAAGATTTGTTGAGATGGTTATAGAGGACAATTTTCCTTCTTTTATCTTCGCGTAACTACATCAACCTTTAAAGTATAAAATCTCTTCCAAACTTCTCCATTCGGCTGCAAAACAAAGGACAAGCCGTGTAATTAAAGTTGAAAGGTTGACACTGATTCGTAACTGAATTGAAAAGGTGACCGTCACGTAATTGCTGCTTCCTTGCCTCATAATCATATCAGCATACATATAGAACATGTTTGAATATAGGACGTACGAGTAATGAAACTGGCTTCAATGATGAAAGTTATGCAGGAAACGGATCAATCTATTATTGTGTGCGTGTTTGAGAGGGAAGTAGAAAGAAAGTGGGGATGCTATGAAGTGGGATGGGGAGAAAGTCGGAGAGAATATCGGAAGAGAGACTGAGGCATAGTAGGAGGCGGAGGTAGACAGAGAGAAAAGCTTTGGTTTAATACCTTTCGTGATCAAAATCACCTTCGTAGTAAATTCCACACATATCTTATATGAAAGTTCTTCGGCTTGGTTCAGAGAACGGAGTAACTTGAACTACTTCCTCACTTACTTTCACTGTTGATGGCGGCGGGGAAGAAGAACTATTCTATCAAAAGAATGCGTAATAGGATACAAGAGCTGGGAAAAGGGGGGAAATGTAAAAGGAAAAGAAATCTTTAGGGATTCTCTTAAAGTAATGGAGGTCAAAGTTTGTTATTCCTTTTTACCTCTCTATTTATCTCTCTCACTTTCTCGCTTTCGTTCTCTCATTTGGTCTCTCTCTATTTCTCTCTCTCTCTCTCACTTTCTCGCTTTCTTTCTCTCATTTGGTCTCTCTCTATTTCTCTCTCTCTCTCTCACTTTCTCGCTTTCGTTCTCTCATTTTGTCTCTCTCTACTTCTATTTCTCTCTTTCGTTTTCTCTCACTATTGCCCTCTCTCCTTATATCTAACTTTCTCTTACTATTACTGTCTCTTTTTCTATCTAACTTTCTCTCAAGTTTTCTCTCTCACTTTCTCTTTCCCTCACCCCTTCTTTCTCTAACTTTTTCTCTCTCACTCATTTCCTATCTGTTGTTCTCATTCATTCTCTCTTGCTCTCTTTTTTTTTCTCTCTCTCTTTCTCTCTCTTTACGCTTTTTTCTCTCTCTCTCTTTCTCTTGCACGCTTTTTTTTCTCTCTCTTTCTCTCTCTTGCACGCTTTTTTCTCTCTCTCTGGCTCTCATTTGCTTTTTATTCACACATTCTGTGTTTTTGTCGAGGCAATGCCAAGGTTTAGTTCCTTTATCAATTCTAATCCTCATACATTATTCCACATTCCCAAATGCAAAACATGCACACAATCAATGAGATAGAGGGACCGGCGGGGAAAGAGAGAGAGATATATAGAGAGAATCGCTACGTAAAAATCTTAAGGGAGATTGCAATTTAAAAGCAACTAAGTTCATTTCCATGTCTCTCGCAACAGGACACATTTGCTCGCTGGTACTGCCTCTCCCTGTTCCTGGCCATTCGTACTTGGAAGGGACAGTTACCAGGGGGAAGTGTAGGCTAACTGCAGCAATTGACATCCTGAAAAAAATGTTCACATATGGTGCAAATTCTGTTGAAATGAGAGTAAAAGGAAGGAAAAATCTCGGTTTTCGACCTTCAACTGGGAAATTGCTTGGTATCTTATTTTTTCTTTTAAAATAGAACGTCAGGTTGCTATGATTTATAAGGATAAAAAAAGGAAGGTGCACTCTGGTTGGGATTTGAAGATGTGAGATTCGACATCTTCCAAGTCGTCAGTCAGCTGTAGTCTTGTCGTACTCTGCGCTCGCCAATATCAGGATGACATGAATATGATTCGCTGAAGGAAAAATATGATTTACATCTTCTCTCTCTCTCTCTTTCTCTCTCTATCTGCTCTCTTTCATTTCGTTCGCTCTCTTTCTCTCTCCATCGTATGTATTTACAAGTGACACAACTCTCTCTGGTATAAATGCTGGATTTGACGACTCGGAAAATGTTTCTCTGACTTCTGTCTCTGTCTTCCTCACATTCCCCTTGATCTCCTAGGTTCACCTTGTCCTGGGTAAAGTGTTCCTTGTGCCATGTGTCACACGCTCTCCCATCTTCCTGGGGGAGATGAAGGAAGAAGATGAGACCTTTCCAAATGGATTAGAAAGGCATCTCTCTTTGTCTCCGGCTCCATCCGATCCCTAAAAAATTGTTTAAGAACACGTGTAGTCTTGGTGACAAACTATGTCACTGCACTACAAGTTTCTTTTTTTTTTCGCCACCATTTCCTACCGGAGACAATTGGATCCCTAGATATAACTAATACGCTTGTGGTTTCATTTCTCCTATTGCCCTCTGCCCTCCTTCTTTCTCTGGTCTCACTTACACGCCTTCCTTCCTCCTTGTCAATCACCGGGGGAAAGTGGAAGTAGTTGCCAAAGTTTTATTACAGATGTATATAAGTGACTTTCCTCTATCTGCCCCTCTTCAATCTCTTTATTCTCTTTTCCTCCTCCTTGATCTGAGTCCCAGGGTCTCAGAGGAAATGTGCGTGGGCAGGACTCCTATATCCTTCCTACACCCCCGCCATTCTAATGGTTTGTGGACAGTCCGGAAGGGAGAAAAAATTCTTATTACCCATAGCCAATAACCAAGAGGTTTCGTTATCAAGCTAGCCGGGTCCTATAATAACTTCCGAACCCCAAAAAACAAAGATTGCAAAGAAGAGAGGGAAAAGTTGTATGTGAGGACTTTTTTGGATGAGGAATAGTATTATAAAAAAATGCTCCCTTGTACCTATAAAAAGACAAATGCACCTTTCGTCCCCATGTACTTTGGTGGTTGATGGAGTGAGAAGATGGACTGATGATGGTGCTGATGATGCGAGTGAATTCTCGACAGTGAATACATATCCTGGAGTCAGCCAAGATCCATGGCTTTATCGTGTGCTCGGTAATGATTTTGGAATTACAGTGCGTTCAAAGGGATCAAGGAATTCTTTTCCTATTCTCTCTCCATCTCTCTCTCTCTCTCTCCTCTCTCGTTTTGTCTTCTTTTATCTCCCATTTTGTTCCTGCAGGGAAGAAAGGGGAGGGGGAAATTCATCCTCTCTTTCCACATCTTTTTTTCTCTGGGGTAAAAAAAACATATCCAGCATAATGATGACTACTTTTGCTTTTACTTTTTTTGGATGATTGCGCCACTTTTCGGGGTTAGTGAACGTGTCTGCTATAATGGGAAAGAGAGAGGGAGGGAGGGAAGAATATGGAATCTTTTTCCTACGTAATGCTACATAAAGTGGGTTATGACGGATTTTTTTTTGCTCGTCTTTGGGCCAAACCTTGACTTTGGTTGTCATGCACAGTCAAGTACAAAAGGGAATGTGGGAGCAGGTGAACATTATCATGGGCACGTGTAGTGAGAGAGAGAGAGAGAGAGAGAAAGGGGATAAACGAATGAGGTTGTTGAAAATGTAGCAGAACATAATGTGATTCTTTGGCAATGCAAAGGCTTCCTTTATTCCATGATGGCAGAAGGGAAGATCAGTACAAAAGAAAGAGGTTAAATAGGGGCACAACAATAATAACGTCCACATCGTCTACATCGAAAAAAATAGCTCCAATAAATTCTTCTCTCGCCCACTCCATTTATATGTACCACAACAAGAGAGTGACTCTCCTTGCTCTCTCTCTCTCTTCTTCCATCCTCAGACTTTTAGCACATTACAATTTACAATTCTCGCTGGAGTTGCAACTTTGTTTCCTATCCAGGAAGAGGACAGACAGGAGGGGAAGAAGATCAAATGACCTACAATGGGAAGTAGGATAATGGTATACAAACGAGAAGGGCAGAGGGGGGGGGGAAAGAAAGATGGGATAAAATATACTGCTTTCTTTTTATCCACCCCTTTGGCCTGCGTTTCCTTTCAAGTTTGACGTTTTTCTAATTCCTTTTTCCTCCTCCATTCCCACATCCACTGGGTAACATTGCCATTCCTTTTGTTGTTCATATTGTCCAAGGTTGGGGGGAATTGATAGTGTATAAGTTTCATTATTTCCCAATATAGGCATCCTAACTGATTGCTTCTTTGCTTGGATCTCAGCACAGAATGAGAGAGAGAGAGAGAGAGAGAGTGGGAAGGAGAGAAAGGTTGAGCATATACAGAAAGAAATGGAGAAAGAGAGAGAGACTGCATAGATGGAAATATAGGAAGAAATCGAGACGGATAGAGCGAGACAGGAAGAGAGAGAAACAGAAAAAGAGATAGAGAGAGAGAAAAGGAGACGGAAAGAGCAAGAGACAGAATGGATATTGGTACGGAAGAGAGAGAGAGATACAGAAAGAGAGAGAGAGAGTGATACAGAAAAAGAGAGAGAGAAATGTCCCCCCGTGAATTATTCATTTGGAGCAGCAGAAGCTGAGGATTACCCCCAAAGTCTGTGGGTCTTGTGCCGTCGTCTTTCTCCGAGATTGTCTAGTTTAAAACTAATTTCTCAAGAATATCAAAAGAAATTTCTATGTGTTCCTTCCCTTTTTTCTTTATCTCTCTCCCTCTCTCTCTCCTTCATTCTTCCTTTCCTGCCGCTACAGCAAAAAAAAACATGTGGGATTCGTGGAAGGAAGTTGTTTGGAGATATCCAGGCTTAAAGGACTAATAGAAGGGCTCTTATAAATCATATCTAGTTAATGTATGTACTTGATTCTCATCCCATTATATGATCCGTGAGCCTTTTGAACGACTCCTGTCATCTCCAAAACGGTGTCTGTGTTGTTGGGTGTCTTTTCCGTATCTCTCACCCCTTCCTTAGGAGCTTTCCTTCCCTTAGGACCTAACATACAGTTCACGTACCCCCACACAAAAAAAAAACATTGCATAGTACATCCAAGAAAGCAGACGGCAGAGGAAAAGGAGCATCCACCGTTCTTCATGGAGTTGGCCAATATAATGGATTGTTTTCCCTCTGGTGTACCCTTTGTCAGCTTGAAAAAAAAGAAGACCAGCATGCGAGGAAAAAGGAAATGGGAAACGTTGTTGTTCTTCTCCTTCCTCCGCCTTCCCCCCACAAAACGGATCCGAGTTCAGTGCCAAGAAAAAGGATGGCAAAATCCAGAAAGAGGGAAAAAAGAAACAATGTGCGATGGGAGTGTAGAAAAAACAAAAAATATATGTATGTTAGCATAGGAAGGAGCACATGAATGATAGCTTGCAGAAATGATTTTCTACTGCTTTTTTTTCCTCGACATATTTCCCCTCGTTTCCTTCCACAGACGGCTGATGTCTTCTTCTGCCATTGTCCTCATTTTCTACAAGGGAGCTTCTGTTTGTGTCCTTTTCTGCTCCTACCTCAAGGAAAATTGGACGAGGGCAAATAAATAAAAAATAATTCGCAATCGTATAGAAATATGTGAGGGCGGAGGGAGAGACGGAAGAAACAGAATCTTTTAAGATCATTCCGACCGTGACACTTTTTACAATTCGGTATGACAGCAAAAATACGGTCACAAGTATTATTTTATTGTTTCCCCATTCTTCCCTATCATTTCCTTACACACATACGTTCCTCTGCACACTTGTCCTTTCCCCGTTTTAAGTGATTTTGATCTTATGTTTTTATGTTGTATTCGCACTTCGTGGGCTAATAATATATGAGTTTCCCATAAGAATAAACATAATACGAACAATATCTGTATTCATTTTTTTTTACCATAAGTGGGCAAGAAATGCTGTTCCCATAGCATTAAGCATTGCAGGAATAAGAAGCATTCATATGGCAGAGGCATTGCAGTAATAATCAATATTCGCATAACATTATTAATTAAAAGGATAATTAAACTGTCTAATTTTTTTTTAAGTCGCATACTTATGACATATTTAACAAGAGGACCCATTTCCTCAGGTTCTCTACATCAGAATATGTTTACACTTCTTCAACACATACCGTTAAGTCATATGTAATGATTCATATACATATTAACAAACGCCACTCACGGGCTTTTGCAAAATATGTATTTATACGTGAGTGTGTATACTTTACCAGTCCACAACATGCTGGACTCCTTTTTCTGCCGGCAAAATGTGATTCTCCGGCACAGAGGTCTGGCTCTAGATCTAGACCTTAGAGATAATATACTAGCAATACGTGGGAAAGAAAAGAAGGAACTGCTTAGTATAGGAGTAATGATAACCCCGATGATAGACCTAGATCCCCATGAATAATGTCGTTATCATCATTTTCAAGTCATCATTTGAAACAGTAAAAAACGGTGTGAAAAAGGTGGAATTCCCCTTTTATTTCATTTCCATATGGTAAGTGCAAGTTATTGGATTTCCCATTCCCATTACTACCATTTAGGTTCGGGCTGACGCAGAGCGCATCGTCTTAGCAGCAAGGGAAGGGCGTTAAAAAAATTCTCCCAACCCATTTTATTTTATTCATATGAAATTCTCTCACTCATTTTTTTTACACAGAGGATGGAGAAAGTTGGAGGTATTTATATGTGTTCACATTACGCACATACGTATGGTTTACTATACATATCTCTGCAAATGCTTCAGTGGATGGGGAGAAGGGTGACGCTATCAAATGAAATACATATGGAAAATACAAAAGAGAGGAAGATATGGGAACACGAGTGAAAATAACGATAACCTGGAAAATTAGAGAGATTATAATCATAAGCTATATAGCTATTCTTATATAGGAAGTTGAAAGAGGAAAACAGGGGGCTCAAGAGCAGGAAAAAAAGCAAAATATAGCCATAGTTAAGAGTGAGAAATGGAGGAACATATGAGAAAACATGAAATTCTATGTACTTTATCAGGAATGAGCAGGAAAAATATTTGACAATTCCTCATCCTCACTCCATAATCCGTCAGTGACAACAGCCGTAGTATGCATATTCTTTATATCCAATCTTCGCATTGAAATTGTTACAAGGATTGAGTCACTTACTGAATTTAGATGAAAATCAATATTTTATTGCTCGTGTGAACGCATTTCCTTTCTATGAATTCCAGTCTTCATGATGGTGGATGAGGACTTCAACAAAAATAAACTGTACAGGTTGATATTTCCAGTTACTCAATTTTTTGGAGTTGTGCATTTTCTTGAAACTATGCCTTCTTATTAATGGGGTACTTCTTGCCGTCAACGATGATATCATTGTCCAGGACAGCATCCACTCCTTCCGATATGTTATCGAATTGCTTGAACCGCCCTTGTGTTTCGGGGGAATCCGGAGCTCCTTTATTATCAGGATGGGAAATGCATTAGAAACGTATTAGTTGTGACTACATTTGACTGTAATTCTTACCAGGAGAGTAGGAATTTACTCCAAGAGGGTCGGGGTCCTCAGCTGCTTCCTTTCGGCAGCAAGTCACCCCACTCCAGAAGGTTCCCATTACGAAGAACCCCGCACAATAAATTTTAATGTCAGCGCCCCATCATGAACGCAAAACATATTTTAATTAATGATATTAATTTGTAGTGTAGTAGCAGTAAGTGTAGTGTTCAATTATTCGACCATTAATAAATTAACATCGCAAATCGCGACGACCCGGTGGCAAGGGGCTATGCTACTGCTACTCTACGAGTGTTCAATCATTAAATTGTTAGAATTAATCGTCAAAATATGGAAGCCATTATTATTATGTGCTAAGGCGAATCCTAATTTAAAAATGAGTTCCAGCCTAAGCAAGATGGGCATTCTAATATGTACGTAATTTTAATTAAACGCGAAACAGGAAAATATTCAAAACTTGAATATGATTTAGTATTTCTGGTGGCGCAGTAATGCCCGGCTATGGTATCGGTCATTCCTATTTCACACACTTTTATGCTTGTTAACATTCTCCGATTTAATAATTATTGACAATTAATCATTTTCATTGAAAATGATCTTCAGCTGATGCATGCTAAAATGCTATACGTATATAATAAAGCACAACTGCCAAAGATCGTGAGCATAGCAGAGGCATAATGCTCAATACTTTCAGTCACAGTCCAGATGCGTTGGGATTATTGTATAAAAGCTAAAACCATGTATGAATAGAAAAATCTAGAAATGACGGCTGACATAAAGCCACAATGAAAGCAAGAAATGTGAAAATGCTTGAATTATCTAATAGCTTTGACATGTTAAGGCACGTGATGTAGAACATAATGTACGGAATTTGTAATAACGCTATGCTTAAAAGTCGGTATTATTTAATGCGTTGATTCCTGTCATTTGACAACTGTCATTGTGATTGTGGTAACAATCACTAAATAAACTATGTACCTTTCTTTCGGCCGAAAAAACAATTAATTATCAAATAATGCGAGAACGTGGAAACTACTGGGACAATTAGGAGGGGCAAGTACGAAAGTCCGCCCATCGTTGAGCTTCCCTTGTTGCCTCTAGTTGGCCTGAGTAAGTCTACTTGAAACGTATTGCAATAATCTGTAGCGCAGGAGCAAAATCTCTTGAATCGAGAATAAAAGAAAAAGTCATATTGATCTCCGTCGTCAAACGCACGGAAACTAAGATTTTGACTGTAAATGTGATCCAAGTTCCGACACTCATCTGTGCCTTCATTGGGCTCCATAAGTGCATACAACGCTATCTCCTCGCCGTCCTTAGCTGCTGGATAGTCAAACCAACCACGAACTATATGTATGGTCGGCTTACCGTTGTCGTCATCCCGAGTATTTTGCGCATCCTCCGCGAAATAAGCAGTGCAAAAGCCTTTTCTGGTACTGGATCCGTACCTACATGCCGGGCGATCCACAGGCTTCCCAGCCAAACAATGGCACAAGGCGTCGTCTTTGGGTTTGCCAGGCAAATGGGAGCGGCAAGCGTAGCATGATGCGGCTTGTGAGCCTGTATCAAAGCAATAAGAAATCAAGTAATCTTGAATCTCAAGAACTTTTGTCCTATAGTCAATTAAATAATTGACACCCCAGAGGGACTTTTGTCTGGTCTGGATTGTGCGGTATTATAAATTATAATGTAGTTATTATAAATTACAATGTTTTTATTATGTTCCAAAAACCTGCTTGAGACAGTATTGCGCTGCAAAATATGATGGATAACACAGAGAGTTTGCTTCCTATCCTTGTGAATGTGAACATAATGATGGAAAATCAAACCTATAGAGCAATAATATTTAGCACTAGAAGGATATGCTCCAGGATGCGCATTCCAACTGCAAACTCAATGCCATGAAGCCATGATGATGCACATAGATTGACATTTAGGTATACGTTTAAATAGAAATGTTAGATAATTACTAATAATAATGATTACATAATTATTAGTAAAAACAACAAGGAACTCATTCAAATTCAAGGCTCAGCATGCGGATAATGTGATACCCTGATACCTGTACGACTGCAACCTGCACCTAGCTGCGGTAGCCGTTGCAATAACTTCATGATGTGATGTGTATACATATGACGAATGACGAGACGAATTATGTCACTTATCAGTTATCACTGAAAAACTGTTGTCTGTATTATTGCCACGTTTCACTTACGAGTAGTAGCTATGGAATGCGTTCATGTAAAGTACTTTTCCACCCGGTTCCTCCTCCCCGTGGTAATTGACAGGCATTCTTGACCCCGAAATACACACATACAAAGCTTTTGACGGACCCTCGAGATGCGAAGCGAAAAGACATGCTTTGGAGACTTTGGACACAATTGGGTGAAAGCGGTTCTTTGAATTGTAGACATCAGTTACTGGCAAAGACCATAAAAAACACGAACAGAGAGAAGAGGGAGATGCACAGAATGAATGCGACAGGTGGATAAATAACAAGAATGCAGGAATAAATGGAGGCAAACACGCGGAAGGCATATAATATGTAATGTACATTATAGTACGTATGTACATATGTGTCTGTATACGCTGTATTGTTAAAGTGACAAAGATAGAATTTATTTGACGAAGTGAAGATGATGCACTAATTATAAAGTTTCGTTTGCATACAACAGCCATCTGTGTACAGTGTACGTGCAAAATGGGGAAAAAGATTATGTTGAATGGCTACATTGGCCTGCAATATTTTTTGGGGATATACATACACAATTCCTCGTCGTCCCAAATTCGGCTGTTCTCATGTCCTTTTCAATTTATTTGTTAAATATTAATGAATAATTGTTAAATATGCTACATTAATAAGTACATATATGTAACATATTTATTAATGTAGTTAGTAATCATTAAATAATTTAATATTTTTATTCATTAATAAATAGCATGTAGCATATTAATTACACTCATTGTCAAGACCAAGTGACACCAAGTAAATAAAGGAATCGGAGAAATAATACAGTTCAATACTCGTGTGAAACTAATAACCCCTGCAAAAAACTAGGTTTATTAGTAATGCGTTACTGTATGATACCAGCACAGAATATTCAGTACGCCCACACATTCTTGTAGATCTTCCAAAATAAATCTACTCCCTTCGGAGTCTTTTCACAT
Source organism: Disparrhopalites patrizii (assembly GCA_034698585.1). Lineage (NCBI taxonomy): Eukaryota > Metazoa > Arthropoda > Collembola > Symphypleona > Sminthuridae > Disparrhopalites > Disparrhopalites patrizii. The sequence goes on along the minus strand of JAQGBT010000697.1, from coordinate 16,741 downwards.
GAAATTCGCCGTACTCGTGGGCGTTGGGATTTGCCATTGCAATAAAAAATATGAGGAGAATAAAAAGATCAAAATTTGCAGCGAATTTCAAAAATAATATGCAACGCATCACTGCCTCTCCTTTGTTTCTGTGGAATACTGGGAATTCTGCTGTATAGATCTGATAAGGGGAATTTTTATTATATGTGTTACAGACTCCATATATATCTTATTTCGAGTACTTATTTCTTATAACCCCTTAAACGGCTTAGTCGCACATGTACATGAATCAGTAGCTACGATCATTCGTTATGCATGTACATAACGTGTATTTATTCCTATGTACAGATACTGAGGAAATGGGCTCTCTCTAAAAAAATATTCTTATGTAGTATTTGTACGACTTGTGAACAAGTCTGATAGTTTATATATGATAGATTATCGTCGTAATTAATAATTATTGTATGAATGCTGTTGCTCAGTGCTATGCATAATTCATATTACTACCAATATCAAGTAGACAATGTTTGTAACAAAAACTTACAATAATTTCAAAAAATGTGTTGCGTAGAAGATACTTCCTATTTCCTATACTATAGCTAATGCTAGTTGCTAGTTGCTACTTGCCATTAATTAATTATTGTATTAACTCTTATTGCTTGTACTCTCCTACACTAACAAATGTAGCTAATGCTATTCGCTAGTAATACTAATACTACTTCCTATGGCTTGCTAATTGATCCTTAATACAACTATAAAAGCTCTGCAGTTCACACTCTGACTCTTGTTGAGTTCTACTAACTAATTCACTGCTGCTTGCTTATGCTTTAATAAAAGTCCTACTCTTTTATCATTTCCTTCCGGGACTTCTCCATCTATTTTTACGACATTAGTAAAATAGGTGTTCCTTCGTCTCTTTACTCTATTCTACAATTGGAGAATTCTGCCTCTAACAACATGAAAAATAAAATATAGTATTTTTATCTCCCGCTCTTCCCCGCCTTAAAAAGATGAATTGAGAATATGGTCTTGGGTGGGGAAGGACGCACAATAATGAGAATGGAACTGGACATAAATAATTGTTAAGGTATATTTCCAGACGGGAGAAATGGAGGAGGAGAAAACATTATGACTATGGGAAATGAATAATTGTAGTGCTTTTATTTTTACGAGAGCGAACAAGGACAAAAATCCAAGGCGGCAGAGGCTGCAAATCTTGTGAGGAATGTAATTCAAATAAAATAGAGACCCTTACTAAAAACGAGAGCCAGAAGAATATTCAAAACCTTGTTAGACGTTTTCTCTCTAAAAGACGTATAAAAACAATTTCGAGATCCAAAAATGACACGTACTTAGCCAGTTATTATGCATAATATGAAATATGCTTAGCGTTAAAATTATTTAACTTATTTGAATAAATTATTACTACCAAAAAAAAATTTCCTTGGAAAGTTTTTCCCTGACAAAATGAAGCCACCCGGAAGAGCTGAAAAACACAAATGGACAAACACAATAATAAAACATTTTGTCCTTTGAAAAGAAAGTTTATTCGGATACAATAAAAAGTTGACGCAAAACTCAGAGGAAAGAAATAAAGGCAACTCTCCAAGCAAATCATCGAAATTGGGTGTCTAGAGAGAGAAAAGTCCCAGTCAATTAAGCTGGTTCTTAGAAAAACAAAGAAATACTTTTCATTTGGTTACTCAAACATTTCCTGGAAAAAGATGACATGGAATATCATTGTAGTACTGCAGCTTACTCCCCTTTCCTAGTGTTGCCTTTTCAATTTTGAAAATAAACTAAATCCCCTGGCTGGTGCGAGCGTCAGAGATGTCTTTTTCTTTAATCTTTGGCTTTTTTTGTGCAAAATAAGAAGAAAAAAATGGAGAAAGGAGAAACCAAAAGGAAATCCTGGGCAAGAGGAAACAAGTTCATGGACATAAATTATAAAGTCAACAACTACTTCCACTTCCCATCGTATACAACTACTTGTGTCAACTTTGAACAATACACCTACACACTCAGATTTCAAAGCGCAGCTAGAGAGAGACACGTGGAGGCACAGGGAGAAAGAAAGAAAGTCAGAGGCAAAGACAACACGGGAGAGAATGGAAGAGGAAAATTGAGAGAAAGTGATGGAAAGAGAGTAAATACGAGCGAGACTGAAAGAGAAAGAAGGAGAGCAAATGAATGAGAGGAGGGAACGAAAGGATAAAGAAATTATGTGAGAAATCGTGCGAAATAGAGAAAGTATGTGAGAGAAAGAAAGAGAAAGAGAGACAATAGATGAGCAAGAGAGAGAGAATAGACGAGAGAGAGAGAAAGAGAGAGAATATATGAGATGGAGAGAGATAGAGAGAGGAAGAGCAAAAGCATGTAAGAGAGAGAGAGATGTAGGGTGTGAGAGAGAAAGCGAAAAACTGTGTGGAGAGAAAGAGACAGTGAGAAAGCATGTGAAAGAGAAAGTGCTTGAGAGAGTAAAACAAAGCATATATGAGAGATAGAAAACGAGAAAATAAGTGAGAGAAGAAAGGAAGAATACGCGAGACAACGAGAGAAAGTAAGTAAAAGAGAAAGCATGTGGGAGAAAAAGAGAAAATATGTGTAAGAGGAGAAAGTAGGAGAAAGAGAGAAAGTATTTGATGGATAGAAAGTGAGAGAAGGAGAGGAAGTATGTCAAAGAGAGAGAGAGAGAGAGAGAGAGAGAGAGAGGTAAAGTGAAAGCGGGGGAAAATGGGGAATGTATGTGAAGGCAAAAAGATTTTTTTTTCACTTCTCATTCATAAAACCCAGAAAAGTAAGAGGAGTACTCCTCGAAGGCGAACAAAAGGGAGTGCGTTTTAATCTTTACTAGTATTAAACTCGTATATGTATTTTTCTTTCACAGGCCAAAATCCAGGGCATGAAAGTGAGTGGTGGGATAAAATAGAATTTATGATTCTCTCTTTTGTCTTCTCGTCGTTGACATTTCCCCCCTCCCACGTATTCTCACTCCCGACATTATTATTCTTTTGTATGCCTCCAGTAGTAACTTTTTATTCATCCAAATACATTTCTCCTTCCACAACCGGCCTTTCTCTCCTAATTTCTCTTTTCTTTACACTTCTTTTCCCCGAGATTCTTTACTCCTGACTGTCTTCCTCTTTGCCGAAACTCTCGTCTATCATGTTCCCTCCTTTTTTAAAACGTTGAGTGTTTCCTGCATTTTTCTTGAGACAGTTTTTTTTCTGAGTGCAAATGTAAAAAAAATGAAATATGTACAAGCAGAAATTTCCAACCGCCATCCTTTCCCACTCGTCCGTATGGCACTGTGGAAGACGTGAATAATTGGTTTTTGTAAATTACCCTAAATGCATCCTTGTCTTTGGAATGAATAAATTCTCCAGTTAGCATTCCAATGAGCCTACTTACGACACCAATTATCTTCCGCCAGCATCTTCACACACGCACAGGAATAAATTCGGTGACATAGTCGAATCTTTCTAGACTTATAAAAAAATGGAGACGTGCGGAGAAATACACAGGGAGTTAAACATAGAATAAATGAAGAGCGAGGATGGGAGAAGGAGAAAGCAGCAGTAATAAAAATCCTGGTGACGCGCCTTGTGACTTCCCTAATTTTTTGTATCTACATGGTTCCAAATACAATTTTACACCTACCCTACAACTAAACTCAGAAATGTATGAAAAATCACGAAGTGTGTTTGTATTCCACGCCAAATTTTCTTGCAGTTCTAATGCAGAAAACCCCCATCTCGATCTCAGAAAAAAAGACAAAGTAATTGCAATTTCCCCGCCTCAAGTTCAATGATACAAATATTGGTTTAGCTTTTGAAAAATTGATTTTTAATTTTTATGAACTTGAGATAAAAAAATTGTCATTACTTCATCTATTTTTTTGAGGTTGAGATGGTCTGTTTTTGCACTCGACTTGCACAAAAAGTTTTGAAAAAAATAGGGATAAATGTACCAGGAAGTAGTTACCCGGATATGGACCGGTTTAGAAAATTACTGGAAAAATTAGACCTTCTATCCGCGTCTGTTTTTCTCTCTAAATATCCCGTTCACAGTTTTCCGCTCTCCCTCTTTTCCTCTATTTTCCTAATTCAATCCTTTTCCCCCCACTTTCTCCGTATTTTTTTATCGTGAGCTATTTTCTCTTATTTTCTTGTCCTCGTTTCTTCCTTTCTTCTGCTCTCTCCTTTTGTCTTTCTTGGTCGTTTTGGACGTTCTCTTCTCGGTTGCTCTGTCTCTATTGCCCTCTTCATTTCCCTTTCTCGCTAGCTGCAGATATCCGGCTATCTCAGCGTCTGCTAATTCCTTATTTTGTAGTGCCGTCTCTGTCTCCCCCTCATTTACCGGTCTAGTAACTCCCGTAATGAGTTAAAAGGAGGTAAATAATTATTATTGTAGGTTGAGACACGAGAAGAGAAAGCAACTTGAGGAAAAGTTTTTCTGAAATTAAAGCAATCTCCCCACCCTTACTACATTAATCGAAGGCTTTTACATGCTTTCTTTTCTGACTTGTTTTCACACTTGGCTTCATCCGCCTCTACAAGAAACTCTTGAGCTTTCCCCCAGATGAGAAGGCATGCATCGAAATGTGCATGTACGTACATATTGTGGTAGTTTTGTGTCTTTCTGTGCAATTACTTCATGCTTTTCTTTGCCAGGACTTTAGTCTTCTCCTCCTTTACTTTGGATGTTTCAGTGGAAAGGCTCGTTTGGAAGGGCAGACAAAGAATAAAAAAGGAGGAGAAAGGCCTCTCGAAGAAATCTCTTGTTGTCTTTATCCCGATTCCCGCCCTTTTTCTATTCTCTTCTTCATACACATACATATATTCGAAGCAATTTTAAAGCGTCTTTGAAGTTCTCCGAAAAAAAATATCACATGTGTATGGATGACGGTAGAAAAATCTAAAACATGTACTGCAATAGCGGCAACTGTAAAATGTGAAGGAGAAGGTGCGTACTATTAATTTATTTATGTGGAGGTAGAATTGCCTCATGTGTGGGAGTGTTTTCCCTCCACATGTGTACCATCTGTTTTTCGGGAAGACGGCAAAGGGCAAATAAGTTTTGTTTAAGAGCATCTTTCACCAAAGAAGTCACACAAATGTACATAGACAAGTGGATAGCAGGTGGAGTAAGATTGGAAGGATTTGCGGGGAAGTAACTTATGAGGTCATACGCACACACGAACTCACGTGTTCTACTTCTCCAAAAAATTCTGAAAATCTCCGTTGCATTTTGTTTTCAATTTTCCAATTCTCTATAGACTTTTGAACATCCCAGCCATCAAAATTCATTTCCTTGTGGGGGAGAATTTTACCTCAATTCGAAGTGAATTTCCAAGGCTAAACTTATTTTATCCATTTGCCCCGTTGAAAAACAAAAGAGTGCTTTCACCCATAATTGGCGGGGATTTCTGGAAGGTAGAGGGAATGTGCTTTATTTCGGGGCTCATAAATTTTGCAACATCCCTATTTCGGGATCTCCTTATGCGTCTAACATCCAGTTTATTTTTATCTCTACGGTACCTTCAGGGTTTTTTGCTTTGGCTTCATATCCTTCAACTCTTTGTGGAGACACCAGACACCCATTTTTAGGGGTTATGGGAAAAAAAGTGAAATATAAAAGAAATCTTTTTTTACTTTCTTCCAGCAAGTGACTTGAAGACAGGAGGTAATTATTTTGGGTGGATCAGAGGAAAACCCGTGTGTTTTCCTGGCGGTGGGCGTACTTTCGCAGGCAGACAGGCAGGTGGTGGGATGTGCATGTGTGGATTGCAGAGGTTTCCAAAATGCATGGGCACATGCACAGAATGCATTGTACTCCCTCCTTTCACCTTATGTATATTAAGGCGAATGTCATGGGAAAAGAGGACGGAATGAGGGAAGAAAGGGGGAAAAAAGGGAACGGGGAAAAGTGATTGAGAGTTAATTAAAATTTCAATTCTCTTTTCTCTCTCCCATTCAACTTCCCCTGCATTATCTATGCTCCCGGGGAAAATTGAAGACTCACAAACGTGTACCAGAAATTATGTATCTTGCAAGCGCATACAATGAGCAAAGATACAAAAGGGTTTACTTTGATTGAGAAAAGCTCTTAGAGCAGATTCAAGGGATTTCCCTATAAAATTTTTAATGGAAAAAATTTCCACAATTTCGTTTGGAATAATTCCTGATTATTGATATTGAACTATTTATTTCTGTATTTGTTCAGCCTTGCTGTAGTATGTAGTAGTAGCAAATTGTAGTCTCTTTTGTGCTTGCAGCATTTATCAATTTTGCATACGTGTTATGTACATTCAACATTTGAATTTGTTCACATTCCAGACTCATGATAATCTTTATGTTGTATTTTTTGGTCTCCTTTACCTTTCACACAAATTTCCTTTACCTGCCGTTCTAATCTTATCTATTTTTTCCAGTGCTTCCTGGCTCTTTACAAATTCCCTGCATTCGGAATCCTACATATTTTCCCCTAATTATTGATGAATGTCATCATGTCCTTGGCTTTTTCTAAACACTAATCACCGTGCAAGAAATGCACGCTTCTTTCAAGTCTCTCCCACTGCTAATTCTATAAATATGATTTTGTCTGTAAAAAGACTTTAGTGTAATTTTGGACTTCGAATAAAGCAGAGCAAAATACATTTGGTATTGCCTTTTACCAAGAATCCTTGCATTGCACTCCTCACGTTATTATTGCGGAAAGTCACAATTTTCCCTCTTCTCTTCATTTTCTAAGCACATGCCACTACAGTATTTGCTATTTATAAAAAAATAAGTGTTATTTCACAAAAGGGTTTACATTGATTGAGCAAAGCTCTTGGAGCAGATTCAGCTTTCTTTAATATAATTCGAATGAAGAAAACTTCCACAATGTTTGAAATAATTCCTGACTGTTGATATTGAACAATTTATTTGAGTACTTGCTATTAAAAAAATAAGAGTCATTTCACAAAATTGGAGCTTGAACCGGTTTGAATCTGTGCCCTTCGTAAGATATAAGTAGGTGCAACAGCGGTGAATGACTGGAGGGTCTGATTAAAAAGACTAAGATTTACCTGAGGCTACTCCTGTCAAGAATAAAAAACGGAGGAAAGAAAGCTTTTTTTTCTCTTTCAAACTCGCACAAGTGAGTTGGCGACTCTCTTTTTTTTTACAGCATACATACGTACATTGCCACATCCTGAGAGGAAGAGAGTGAAAGTGATGGTTGTCTAGCATAAAAAAGGCATGTGGGGGGATGTTCGTTCCCTTCAAATCAGCCATTCATCCTCCCTCGTCCATTTACTGAGTGACTGGCACTCAGCAGATACAATTTTGGAGAATCTTCCTCCCCTCTCCCTCCCCTGAATTCGGATTAACTCAATCGACCCCGCCCCTTTTGAATCCCTCAAGACAAAAGTGGAATCATGTCAAAGACATCTGATACGTAATATATCCGGTTACTTCAATAACTCTATACTCACATATGGTTGCAGTGATTGAGTAATGCAGGGGAAAGATCAGCCATTTGTTTCTACCTGGAAATATGTGCGCCTCTCTACCTGCCCATTTTCCCCGGATGTTCATTCGGGGAATTGGGATTTTCTATACACCGGAGGTGGGTATATGACGATTATCCTGATCCGAGGCAAACTTTCTCCTTCCGACGAGAGTACGCCAAGAGTCAGAAAAGATCCGGGAAAATCCACCAAAATCCTCCGGAACTTTCTCCGTGGAAAATTCTGGGGAATTGCCTGGCTCCTTTCCAATACTTTTCACTATCAATATCTCCCCGTCTGACGTATTTGCATTCCCACAAATGCACGAGTACAGAAATGCACGAATGCACGATTGACAAAAGCACGATTTCCACATGTGCAAAAAAAAAATTAACGGAAGAAAAGGAACTTTTTCAGCTGGAAATAATTATTGTGGGAGACACAGCAAGTGTTTAATTTGCAACTTTTCCTCGGGAATGTCAAGCAATTAAGTCATTATTTAGGAATTAAGTTATTGACTTTCGACAGAAAACAGTCACTTGCATGTCTGCCTTTGTCGAAAGGTTCTCTGTCAGTATTTTGTTTACTGGGAAATCCAATCGCCCACGCAAAAGGGGATGCATATATAAGATTACACATCGATAAAAAATGTCTGGCAAAATTGGAACTACGTGACAACGAATGAAAATGTCGGGGAAAAGGCGGTTCGGACGTGAGTTTTGAAATTCCACCCACACACTGTAGGCTCTGGCCTATTTCTGGACAAGTGCATAGGATCCTTTTTTTTTTATGCATACTCTAGAGTGCAATTCTTTGTTGAGTGAACAATACTTCCTGGCATGAATGGCTGTGAATTTCATTCAAAAGATGTCGAGTTATTTGTCGATTCGAATTGCATGGAAGGAAGTTTTCGATGCAAAGCATTTTGATAATAAGGAAAAGGAGAGTTATTTGCGCGGTTAAGTGTTACAATTCATTTCCAATGTCTGTCTATGGAAATCAGTACATAAATATAATTACATGCATATGCTGTTAAATTTGACAATAAAGCAATTACAAAAACATTATTAAAATTTCAATAAATAGAACGACTTGAAGTTCAGAAATCCAGTATTTGGATCGAAAACACGGCGAACAATTCCTAGAACATCCTGGTCATCAGTATTGTTCTAGACGATCCATACATTTTCGGCAAAGTATTTGTTAATTAACAAATACAAGATAGTATTGACATCCAAGTAGAAACTTATGCTTGGATTGTCCAGATAATGTGTATAATGGGCGCGTTGCTAAATTCAGTAGCCACTTAAAAATCTAGCAACTAGATTAGCAACGTCCAGTTACTCCAATGTGAACCATAATTGCTGTTGTTGTTAAATTTGATCTAATTCAAAAATTACTTTAGAAATCTAGACAAAAACTGAATTTAATAACGCGCCCAATATATATATTTACATATAATTATAAGACATTTTGACACGGTTTTCACTATGCTTCCAAAATCCTTCTTGAGATCGTATTTCCTTGCAAAATGTGATGGCAAAATAACAAAAGCTTTTTGTTTCCCTTGAGGCCATACTGGTGGAGAGTGAAAGTGAAGCCTTGAGCTAAAGATTCTAGTACACACTTCATGAGCACGCGCAAACCAGTCAAAGCTCTTATCGCCACGACGTCACCAATTGATATTGACATTAAGTGGAAATCAGATATTATAATCTTCTTTTAATCTTCGTCTTATAATCGTCTGCTTATAGCTTCTTATCATAATATTCTTATAATCGAGTAAAATTTTGAGTGTGCTGAAAATTCAGTAATACTACTGCTCTAATAACTTGACTTGACGTGTAATCCTGGCATCTTTATTTGTGAATTAAAAAAGCACTCACTCAAATACCCAGGAGATATCAACAAAAATCGGCTCTGGAGGATCGTTAATGGAAAAAAGAAAGGGTTTATCTGCCGAATTTATCATTCAAAATTCAAGTCTTAGTGTTTGTAGTATGTCTTTATTTTCTAGAAGAAAATCATTCTTTCTGAAGAAATAAACAAATTTTTAATATATGCTATTTCAATTGTAATGAGCTCCACGTCGGAAAATCCCAAAAACTTATTTGATCTCAGCTCCAGGACATCGTCTCTGGTACATTCCTGTCCCATGTACAAAAAGAAGCTTCCGAGTTTTGAAATTCCGCCCCCGCAACTTCTAGACTCTGACCTATTTTTATGAATGTGTACAGGATCTTGCCTCGTGCTTTTTATGTAGGCTCCAGCAAAATTCTTTGTTTGGTGAATAATAATATTATTTTTTATTATTTCATTCTGCTTCTCCCAACGGAGACATTCTTGGAAAACAGGGAAGTCGGGAAAAAGGGGAGTCTTAAGGGGAATGCATACGTAATCCTTAATAATGCCACTTACCACAGTCGTTTGCAATAACAAAAATTAATAAGGGGAAAATAAAGGAGAGAAAAAAAGATGCGGGGAAAGGAAGACAGAGGGAGGGCAGGGACATGGGAAATAATCATCGTACTACGGCCGCAGACCCCATCTCATTGACGCAATTCACCACACATTTTATATGCTTCAATAATAGCAAAAAAAACTATCCGTATGCAAACTCAACTATTTCCATCTCCTGTTCTCTCTCCACAAGATTGTTTTTTTTATTTCCAAGAAAACATCAAGAGGGAAGATGTGATCACGCTCCACATTAAAGTCGTAACGGTTTTTCCATCCTCACCATTAATTGTACTTATGTAAGGGAGAGAAAGAGAGGAAACATTTTTCTTGTCCAAAGGTTATAATTACTGATCAGAGATTCTCAGGTTCACGACACAATGTAATTCTCTCGGCAGTGAGAGGACGTAGTATGGAGTACAATAAATTGAGATTGGCGTCATCTATCAGCTGCTGACATTTATTCCCTTAAAAAGTGCTTTTTAGGGCTTATTTGCTCTCCCAGTCTACGAGAGACTTATTCTGTTCCCCGAGTTGTCCTTCCTGAAAAGTCAGCGTTTTTCCTGTCTGAAAAAAAGCCCAATTTGTCCTCATTGAAAAGGAAAAGACTTCCTCTCCATGAGTCACTCCATTTCCCATTCAAATAACATGTTAAGTACGCCGCGAATAAAATTTACGGGGAGAATAATTTCCGCCCACAATTGCCTTGCGGGAATAAGATCATGGATGATCTAATGAAATATCCGGTGGAAAAATCAATTACAAGGAATAAAAAAATGTGAGGAAAAATTACATCCTTTTAGTTCTAGGCTCCAGATGAGGTTTGTGTTTACATTTTTATTAAATTTGAACCGATATTGAAGTAAGGCTTAAGGGAGAAAATCAGATTTGGTTTGTCACCCAGGCAGGATGTGTAAAAAGCCCCCACTTAACATTTTATTTGATGGTTCAAAATACAAAAAAAAATATTAGATTAAACAACAGAGGAAGAGGAGGAAATCCGGTGAAAGTGCACATGGGAAAATGCATTGGAGGAGAAAGGAAGGGAGAAAGTGAAAGTTCTTTCCTTATCAATTTGAATTCTTCCTGACGCACACATACAAAAGGGAAGCTATTGTTCCGGACTTTTTACAAAAAAAATGTGTGAGATTTCTTTTGTTAAGCAGCATTCACGGCTACTACGGGGATTCCCTTGCTTTGTGTGTTTTTGCTATTTCATGGATTTCATTGCGAACATCCCCCGCACGTTGAGTGCATGTGTGTCTATGCACGCATGTACCTGTCATGTGTAGTAAGGCCGGAAAAATGGGAGATTAACTGAGCGCTGCCGGAAAAATTCCGTACTGTCTCCAATAAAAACAGTGTTGGGTCCTCAACGCTTTCTTTCTGGCGGGTTTCCTTTTGTCATCTCCACAATTCCACTTGTAGTGTCTCCTGTGCAAAGCAAAAAAAAAACAAATCTACACCGGAGATGCCAGCAAAGATTGAGCGTCATTGATGAGTCATGCTTGGGACTTCCATTTTTCTTTTCTATTTTATACACCCTTTCTCCATGCGAGAGAAATACGACTGTTTTTTGCCGGCTCCCATTTTTTCATGGTATTCCTAAAAATAGGAGTTCCTCTATTGAATAAAAAGCCCGCTCTCAGCTTCTGAGTAGAGCTTTTATGGTTTCTTCGGACAGGAAAAAAGCTTGTTGATACAAAGCGGAGCTGTAACTTGAACCAACGTTACCCGTAAAAGAGATATGAGTTTTTCTGGACAAATTGAATCAATTGTACAGTGATAGTTTCGGATGAACAAAAAATGAAATACAGACAGAAGGAAACGGAGGAAGTGCGACGGTTTCATTTCCTCTGTTTCCTTGACACCGAGAAAAAGGTATAGGAACAACTGGAGAAACGACAGCTACACAATGTAATAAATAGAAGCCAAAAACGTACACTAAAATAAAAGAAGGCGAGAAAGACGAAGAGTGACGAATGTGTAGGAATTAAAAAATAAAGAGACGTAGGGCAGAGTAAATAAAATAATAAAGAAGCAGGAAAATAGTAAAATATGTATATCGACAGCAGGAGAGACACATTGATCTCTAGATGAAGGAAAGAAAGAGATAGTAAAACAGAAACTAAAAAGAGAAAGAGAAATAAAAGGGAAAGAATGATGAAAGACAGGGGCAACAAGTGAAAGTGGTTGATCGAAATAGAGACAAAAGAAGAAAGAGAAGACAGATAAAAGGAAAAAGAGAAAGTGAAGGAGGAACACAAATAGAAATAGAAAGTGCAGTGAAACAGGAAGCAGAAGAAGGCGAGAGAAAGTAAAAGTAAAAGTAAAAAAGGGAGAAAGCAAAAATAAATAGGGAGCAGGTTAAAAGGACAAGGGAGAAAGTGAACGAGAAAAAGATAAAATGACAACGGAAAGCGGAGAAAGTAAAAGTGATAAAATGAGAAAGAAAAATGAAGAAAGTAAAAGAGAAAACCGGGAAAGTGAAAGAGGGAAATAAATAGAGAGGGTTGAAGATCGACACAAAAAAAAGGTTGATCAAATGAAAGAAAAAGTTATTGAGAAGAGAATGAAGAGTAAAGAGAATAAAAGACAAAGAGAGATTGAAATAGAGAGAAAGAGTCCAAGAAAAACAGAGAGAACAAGCAAAGTTGAGAGGGTAAAAAAGATTGAGAAATAAATAAATAGAGAGCGAGACAGCCCAAGAAAAATAGAGAGAACGAGTAAAGTTGAGAGAGTAGTAAAAATTGAGAAATAAAGAAATAGAGAGAGAAAGTCAGAGATAGGCAGAGAAAAGGCGAGAACGCGAGAGAAGAGAGAAAGTTAAATAACAAAGGAAAGCGACAGAAAGGGAATGAGTGGAAATTCGGGAAAGGAGGAAACCAAACACTGTGGTTTACGATTTCTCTGCGGGAAATTCCCAGACTTGTGCTTGTGTACACGATAATAGATTTTGCGGTATATGCAGACACAAAAAAATGAAGTACTGCCTTCCGTCAGCATAAGCTCTGTTATTATAACTTCCTGGGAATTATAGTCCAGTAATAATTTCTTCCATTCCCTTTCATCCATGAATTTGCACTAGGTCAGGTGTCAAGTGCAGTGTCAGCCACATTTCATTCACACATTCCCATCATCTCCGCCACCACAATGTTGATTCGGTGGCTAGACTCCATGCCAATAATGTCTCGGAGGAGTTGAGATTTAAAGCTGACGTTGCCTGTTCCGTCATCCATTTTAGAATTTGGCAGGAAAGACATGGACTATCTCACTACTAGAGCTATATTTTGCGGTTGCAACGCAGAAAATATACCAATGAAGTTAAAAAAATCTTCCCCCACTTTAAAACTTTATCCGCACAACTTTCATCTCTTTGTTTCCTCCTCATTCTGGGGAAGAAAAAAAATGGTACAATCAAGGTTTCTTGGAAAGAAAGAAGATTGACAGAATGTGCTAGTGCTGTGGGGTAAAAACGGATTTAAGGGTTATTTCTCACAACAAAAAAAACTTTTTTTTATTTGTATCATTATATTTCATATCCATATATCTTAGAATGCATCTTCTCCATCCATTTTTCTCAGTTGTTGCCGGGAGATCAAAGGAGGATTCCTGGGGAATCCTCCATTACATTGTGTGGGGGTAACGAATATTTTGCCTCAATAAGCAAAAATGTTTCCCTTCCATGAACTAACAAGTGGGCTTCAGTATCCAATATTCCCCCTTTCCTTTTTTCGAATGCCGATGGAGACCGAAGAAAAAAAAAAGTATTTTCTTCCGCCAAATAGTTGTGGGTAGTAGAAAAAATTGAGTTCTGTCTAAAAGTTACCGTTTCACCCAGTAATAAAAGGGAAACCAAAGTTAAGGGAAAGTGTGTGGAGTTGATCAAATACATATGGAGAACGCGTGGAGAGATTTTATACACATATTGTATGTATGTATCTATGTATATCCGTGTAGGAAAGGAAAAAGTTAAAGAATGGTTGTTGCTGAAGAATGGTGCTTAAAGTTTTTGTTTTTTTTTTACATTTCGGCGGAAGTTCCATGTCATCGCCCTGTCTCTGTTGTAGGTGGTGAAGTGCATGTGGGAGGGCTTTAAATAGGTGATAAATGGTTGGAAGAAATGTAATCCTGATTCCACAACAATTTACACAAGGTTCTTGTCTATGTCTGCACACACGTATTATTCTCATCCATGCATAGTTGTTATCGTGATCATTCCGGCGGAAATGCCATTCAATAGCACATATGGAAGAGAAGTGTACGTCAAAGGGTTGGAGGGAGTGATTTTTGCTGGAATGCCCCCGGGTTTTCATCTTCCCTTTCATTTCACATTTGTCTTCTTCTGGTCAAAATCCTCCTTTTGATCCTTGTGTTTTTTTGGGGGGTGAAAGCGTGGGTTAATTTCCATGGAGAAATGTAGTTAACACATTGCTTGAGTCTATGCCCCACGGGGAGGATTCTCTTGGGGGGAAAGGAAGTGTGGAGGGATCCTTTAACGAAAAGAAAAAAAGGGGTATCGCCCGGCTTCCTGGATTCTTCTGATTTCCCCCTTTGTTATTCCCGACGCGTGTAGCCGCTCTCTCTCTGAGTGCTTTCACCGACAACCAAATGTGAGGCACTTGGCGGGACTTCCCGCTAGATGGCAGGGCCTCCGATGGGATTCTTTCCCCTTCCTTTTCTTTCACGATTAATGACGTTACTTTTACTCCTTAATAAAATCCATTCGCAAGAACATTCATCTTTTGGTGGGGCGGTGTGATTTCTCCCGTGAAATACCACATGTCATTTCTAATTTTTTTTCTCCCGGTTTTTTACACATGGCCATATTCCCCGAGGAACTGGAGGTGGGACAGGGAACTTTGCCCTCCATTATTACTCGGAGGAGCGTTAAACCCATTTGGTTGAAGGTAGATACATATACATGTGTGTGCCCGTTACATTTTTAGTAAGATTGTCGAAATCGCCTTTATAACCCCGGAAAACATTTGAGGAACTCACAATGTTATTTCATCCGAGTCCGTCAAGAGTTTATGGCGTGTGCATTTGCCAAGAAAGTTTGGATGAAAGCGTGGGTTTAGTGATTTTTTGAGTAATTACCTACTCCAACGATCTGCTGTCGTAATTATGTAAATGAAAAGCTGGGAAACATCAAAGTGTGTTGCGTTGGAAAGAAATTTGTGTTATTGGAATTCTGGGAGGGGGGAGATTTGGAGTGATTTGCTCCTTATTCATTCCATTTGTATTTAAATTAACCCTATAAAATCCTTTCCCAACATCTGGTTTTTGGAAATGACGTGGGTCTATATTGGGATTTTTCACGCTTCTTGTAGGCAGCGACCGTATGGAGAAAATTGCTCGAGAAGAATAAATTCTCGTTTTTTTTGTCTCTTGTACTTGTATTTTCCCATTTTTAAGAACAAAAATTTCAATAAAATGAGAAATAAAAACGAATAGAAACAAAATAATATTGCTAATACAATCATGAGATTGGCGAAAATTCAAAATAATATGAAAGTATGTAACATTCCTAATAGAAACTGATTATCGTGGGAAAAACAAAAATTGGATCAACTTCATTTTTATTAGACCGGGGGTAAGCATAGCAAAATTTGGTAACAAGCAGAACGCACGAATATCCGCACAAAACGTTGAAACTTTCTCGTTCCATGAACAAACGTTCTCCGCGCATGAACTTTATTAGGTTGCAACGAGAGGGCGTTAACGGTATACTTTGATCTTCACGAATTTTCTCTAGTGAATTCTAATATTCAAAGGACCAGAAATTTCTAAAAGAAAATTGTGTAGAAAATTATATGAAAATCCATAATACATTTTCTTTTGAGTAAAATTCTTCTTTTGAAGAAAGCATTATGTTTTAATTCATTACACAGAAGAAATAGAAATTGACGGAATAAAAAGAAAATAGTGATTGTAAAGAAACGCATGCAAGCATTCCTTTTGAAATTCTAATACGACGCATTCCCTTCAATTTTCTAACTGGTTATAAAAGAGTGAAGTTGAATGAGAGAAAATTACTCAAAAGAATGGAGTGAGAGAATTATACGGAGAGAGAGCGCGCGAAAGAAACAGAGAGAGAGAGAACGTGAAAAGGGAAGAAACAGCGATAGAGAGAGAAAAAGAATGAAACAGAGAAACTGAGAGAGCAAGAATAAAACAGAGAAATTGAGAGAGAGAGCAAGAATGAAACGGAGGAACAGACAGAGGGAGAAAGGACGAATGAAACAGAGAGTGCTAGAGAGAGATATAGCAAGAAAGAAAGAAACAGAGAGAGAGAGAAACAAGAAAAAATAGAGAGAGAGAAACCAGCAAAAATAGAAAAGATACAGGGGAAAATAGAAGAGAAACACAGAAAGAGACAAATAATGAAAAATAGAGAGAGAAACCGGGTAAAATAGAAAAGAAGCAGTGGAAAATAGAAGAGAAACAAAGAAAGAGACAAACAATGAAGAATAGAGAGAGAGAGAGAAACAGCGAAAGAGAGAGAAACAAGAGAGTTTAGAAGAGAAAGAGAGAAACAGGGGAAAATAGAAGAGAAGCAGAGAGAGAGATAAACAGGGAGAAATAGACGAGAAACAGAGAGACAGTGACAAATAGAGAAAGAGAGAGAAACGAGGGAGAATAGTAGAGAAACAGAGAAAAATAGAGGAGAAACAGAGAGATAGAAACAGGGAAAAATAGAGAGAAACAGAGAGATAGAAACAGGGAAAACTAGAGGAGAAACAGAGAGATAGAAACAGGGAAGAATAGAGAGAAACAGAGAGATAGAAGCAGGGAAAAATAGAGGAG
>JAQGBT010000696.1:0-44293 GCA_034698585.1 Disparrhopalites patrizii | reverse complement strand
AGAGAGAGAAAGAGAGAGAGAAAGAGAGAGAGAAAGAGAGAGAGAAAGAGAGAGAGAAAGAGAGAGATGGAGATGCTTTCTGCATACGTTGGTTCACACTTTGATGTTTCTGTCGTAGCCAGACAACTCTTTTTCTCTTGGTTTATTTATTTATATGTATCTACCCCCTTCCCCTCCGTATACGTTCAGCGAAATGAGGTTTAGTTTAAAGTGGACAAACACACTGGGAATGAACATGTTGCCTCTCGCCCTTCAAGTGCGTTTTACGCTCCCTGACGCCCGTCCATTGTTGGTATCCCCTCCATTCTCCCTAACATACGACGTATGCATCATCAGCCTTTTTTTTACTTCCCATTCCTCTCAAAATTCTATCACAGTTATGATTCTCACTTTGCGCGTTATTCATCTGCCAAAAAAATGGGGGAGGGGGTTGAAAATACTACTTGTCTCTCTTGCCCCGTCTCCTCCTTGATCCTCTCCAAATTCCGAGGATTCAAACATGTACAGTCTTGTACATATGGATACACATCCGTTTGTGCATGCAGACACACACATTTGTACATAGGTATAAGGAGGTCATAGGTATGTGTGGATGAAACGTCTCACAAAATAGATGATCTCCTCCCTTCGGTGCCCGGAAAGAAAGGAAGGAAGACAAAGTCATGAGGTTCATAGCCCTCCCATCGCCCATACAAAACTGTGTGAGTGCGAGGGAAGGGAAAGGGAAAGGCGATGAAAAATGGCAAAGTACAACTTTGCATTTACAACGAGCCTTCAATTTCTTCTCCAGGACCTATGCGCTGGAAAATTTGACAAATTTTATTCAAACAGAATCCTGAATATATTTATATTCTGGGAAAAACTGATTCCAATACATCTTTTGGCAGTGAACATCTCTCGCTGGGGATGCAAACGGAGGAGGTATTACATTAGACCGACGACATGAGATCCCTTTTTCCCCTTAGTTTCCAAAGGAATATACATGTGAGCTACATACATTCGATGGAAAAGGAGCAAATGGGTAACAAAAAATGTGTTGTAGGAGATTTTTTTTGCAGCAGTCACGTTCATTCATTCTCAGGTACGGGAGGGAGGGGGGAAAGGGAGAAGGAGGGGGAAAAATAGAGGTTTACATATATACAAGTTACCATTTACAATGGACCCTTTTCACAAGCTTAAAATGACAAGTGTCTTATATAGTAAGAAGAAAAAAATTGTATACCAGCAACAACTGTTCAGTAAAAAATGTTTTGTTGCCCTGAACAAGAAATAAGTTCACCTTACAAGCAGCACAAGGACGGAATACTAAAGAGGTTCTTACATCCATCCATGTAGTAATACACAATATGCATATACGACCCGGTCTCTCCCACCCTCTCCTTCTATATAGCTACATATGCAAGTGTCCCAGAGTAGACAATCTGGTATGTGTACCAGAGGATAAAGTATGGATAAAATTGTTCCCTTGATTTATAGTTTGAATTCGTATTGTGAACTTGGCTGTTTCGCTTCCTTTCGTCTTCCAATATTTCGGTTCGTTCGACTGGTAAATCTCAATACTCCCAATTCCATTGTAAAAGGGAGGAGGCCGAGTAATGAGATAAGAAAAGGAAAAATATGGGTTTGCACACACCAGCACCCAACACCAACCAATTCTCCATCTGTTCCTATGGGTCACTTTACAGTTGCCATGGCAGGTCTTGTACCACTTCATTTAAACCTCGGAAGAGAAGGAGCGAGAGAGAATGAAATCGAAAACAGAGAGAGAGAGAGAAAGTGCAATCGAAAGAAATCAAATGTAACAAGACGTAAATAAAATGGAGCAGAAAGATAGAAGGAGAGAGTTAATGAAGTCGAAAAACGGAGAGAAAGTGAACGAGAGAATCGGAGTAAATGAAACCGGCAAACAGAGAGAAATGGAAAGAGAGAGAGAAAAAGGAAAAAAGGAGCGTAAATGTCACCGGGAAAAGGAAAGAAAGTGAAAGAGATAAAAAGTTGAAGATAAAAAGGAAGTGATGGAGAAAGGAACCAATTAATATGAAAGAGCGAGAAAATGAGAACGATAGAAGCGGAAAGAAAGTGAAAAAGAAACGAGAAAGAATTGGAGAGAAATTTAAAGAGAGAGTAACAAATTCAGAGAAAGTGGAAGATAGAAATTGCGGAGAAGTGAAAGAGATAAACTGAGGGGGAAGAAAGAGAGAAATTGAGAGAAAGTGACAAAGAGAGAAATGGGAGAAAAAAGAACAAAACAGAAAGCAAAATGGAGAAAAATGTGGAAGAGAAATCGTGGAAGTCGGAAATGAGAAAGAAAGGAGAAAAAATGAGAGAGAAATAAGAGGGGAAAAATTAAAGAGAATTGGAGAGCGAGAGGTAAGAACATTCCGAGTATCGGATCTAACGCTGAACAATGTGCAAAGTTTGCTATTTTATCAACAACTGTTTACGTTGTACAAAACGCAAATTGACGTCACATACCTAAGATCAAATGATTACTGCTCGATGGTTTGCTTTCTCCTGGAGTAGTAAAGCTAATAATAATACAAGGACGAAAGGAAGGGAGGGAGGGAGAAAGAGTAAAAAACACAATGGGAAGAAAAGGTACCACAATGTGTTTGTCATTTCGACCAACAACCTCTTAGTATTCCATGTACATAGGACTTCTCGTGAAAAATACTTTGTTCCTCCCATCGTCTTCTCTTTTTCATTCCCCGCTTTCCCTTTGAAAGCTCATTTTTTTAAAGGCTTTTGGGGGGGGTTGAAAGAAGGAGGTAGAATATAGATGTGTGAAGAAAAAGGTAAATGCTTTCTCTATTTACTTCTTTTATGTAATAATATCGTTCATACACCAACCATTTTTGTTCAAATACCAAATTTTACTGGAGCGTTCAAATACTCAAACGCCTCCGCTGAGGTTATTATATTGAGAACGGATGGGGAGGACGGAGAAAAAAGAGTATAAAGGTGTACGACTGCATTATGCTCCCATTTTATGATTTATGCATGAGCTCAAAGAGTATCGCTACCTCAACTCGCCATCCTTTCTTCCTGCCTTTCTTTTCTTCCTCTTCCTGCCCTCTCTCCCCCCTCTCTCCCCTCTCTCTCTCCCTTAAAAAAAGTCATACTTGAGTGCGAGTAGGAGAAGAAAGGAGGAATGAGAAGAAAAAGGACAGAATGGGGCTTTGCTCTTCTGAAAGTAAAACTTTCCTCTTCCGTTTTTTTTCTATTTTCCCTCAACTAAGTACAACCCATATAAAGTATGGTATTAGTATTATACAAAGCGGATGGAAGAAAAAGAGAGAAGGGAAAGCAAGGGGGACTTTCTCTCCTTCTCTCAAACGGAGAGAGAGCGGAAAAAAAGAAGTAGATATTTTTATTCGTCTCACGGTGAGGATGTACATTCTATGGTGCGGAAGGAAACGGCTACAGCGATTTGATTTTAACACGGGCCGCTGACCTAATGTCTTCAAGAACTCATTTCTACCAGCCTAATTCACAAAGACACTAAACGATAAAGAGATCAATAAGTGGAGACTGCGGAGGGGAAAGGGGGAAAAGGCGGGAAAGAAGAAGAGAAAGTTATGGGGCAAGAAGATCTGGGCTCGAAAAAAATAAGAGGATGGACGTCACTATATAAAAGCTTGGGGAGTGAGCGGAAGGTGGAGTAAGAAGGCGAATGAGATTACTTCGCCGAATTTTAAAGGAAGAATGATAATTTTAGGAGGAGAAGAAAAGGAGGGGACAGAAAGGAGGAAAGGAGTCAGAGAGAGAGAGAGGGCGGGAGACATGAGGAAGCACGAAATTTCTGAGTTAGTAGAAGTTTATTGAATGGCTTCCCACGGTTTTCGAATTACTTCCCTTCGCATTCTACGCATACATATGTAGGAACAAAAAGGGAGAAGTTCTGACGGAAGAAGGACCTTTTTGCATATAAATTCCCCAATGGTTGTTTGGATACTCCAGGCATGCACCTAGCTGTGAACTCATAATCAGAATTCGTACAAGTAAAGGTGAAGAGCAATTCGTCATCCGTCCTCATTCATATAACTTCTACTCCGTCAACCTCCGCCCTCCTCTCCGATGTATCTGGAGCTCTCCTTACTTTACTCTACTTCATACGAGTGAGTGTAGGAGCAACTTTCTCTTCTTTTTTTTAAATATCCCATGAACTACTAGTTGACTAACGTGCATAATGAACCCTCCGGTGGTTGAGAGACTACTAGAGAAAGTGAGAGAGAGACGGAGAGAGAGAAAGCAAAAGGGAAAGTGATAGGGAGAAAGTAAGAGGGGAAATGATAGAGAGAAAGTGAGAGAGAAAGTGAGTTATAGCGGAAAATGAAAATTTTAGAGAGATTGAGAAAACTCTCCTTTCTTCCGCTCCCATCCTTCTTCAAACAAGCAGTTATCCGTGGTGAGCTTTCATTACCACACAACCCATGGATGTGTGTCTGTACGTGGGTTGAAGCGGAGTAATAAAACGTTAGTATGGATGATTTTATCTCCAGCTTCCCTTCCCTCCTCCTCCGCCTCTCTCGCACAAAAACAGTTTTACGCAAAAACATTTCCCTTTGTTATTCCCCAGCAGCCAAAAACACACACGAACATGGAGGACTACTAACTAGGAAACCACGGGGATGGTAGTTTAGACAAGTCCTTTGCTGTATTTATAAAATTATAAAATTTACAATCCAAAAACTACGCTAGCTTTTATCCAGAGAGAGAGAGAGACAGAAAGAGAGGGAGAGCCTCGTACCACAGTCCCGTTATAATGTAACCCAAAAGCCGGGCTTCCCCTTCATTTTTCTTATTTAAGTCCCTCTTGTAAATCCCAAGGCCAGAAGTTTTTACCCCTCCCTCTCCATTTTAACCGAGAGAAGAGAGTGAGAGGGAGAAGACTATATAGATGTAATATTATTTTCCGCCTTGAATAATGCACCAGTTAAAAAATTCATAGTCTTTTACACAGTCAAGACACATGTAGCAGTCATAAACAATTATGTAGCCTATGTGCCAGTAAAGGAGACAAAGTTTAGGATTAATCCATGTCTTTAATGTCGTGGATGTAGCGGCAGTTTTTTTTTTTTTGCTTCAACACACTCAGGCAAAATATACAATGGAATCAGCACCAGAAAAAAGTATACACTTAAAGACAGTCTCAAGAAAACACCCCTTGTATAAAAACAAATTCCCACGGAGCAATAATTACTTAATCGTATTCTTGCAGACAAAAGGGGAAGAGTAGCAAGTCAAAGAGTATTAGCAGGGAAGAAAAAAAAAGAATGGAGAAAGGTAATAAAAGGAGGATATTAGTGGAGAATAGAATGGAAAGGAAGGGGTACTGGAAGCTCCCGAAGAATAGGAGGATAAATACAACAGAGAGATTACTTTCTGTGTGTGCGGCTTTTATTTAAAAAAAAAAGAAAGAGAGGTCCTAAAGCTCTTTTGCGAAAGCCTTGCGGCTCCATGTAGCTTTTCCTTACGAATCGATTCAAGGTGAAATAAAAATTTAATTCCATCCAGGACTCAAATCGCTGAGGTTCTACATGGTTCAGACAGCTTTGTATGAAATAGTTGGGAGAGAGGAAAGAAGGAAACGGAGAGAGGGAAAAGTTTTTTTTCTCAGAGGAAGAAGAATAGAGGGCCCGTCAAAGTGAGCTTAGTTGGGAAAAGTACATAATTAGGGCATAGTCGTACTGAAAAGCGACTGTCCGTACATATAACATCCAACTGGAGTGTAATGGTGGATGGAAGATACCAAAAAATCCTAGTACTAGACTGGCATTCCACCTTTAACATGTCTGTCAGGTTCTTTTCCTCCCACCCAATCTCGCTCTTCCTCTCTCTCTCTCTCTCCCTTTAGCTCCCTGTAACCCTTTCTATCTATCCTCATTTTTAAGCGAACCGTATCATCCTGAGTGAAGAGTAATAAAAGGATCAAAACCACGCTGCCAGTTATTGCGAATCCTTTACTTGAGTGATAAATGCTAAAATTTCTATCCAGAATGACAAATTAATTCAAGTCAAGTTTCACATCCGTCAACTACAATTATAGTTCTCCGGGAATATTTTTCATTAAAGTCTCTTCGGGTTTCAAACCTTTCCCCATCCTCTCATGCCCCTGCTATTGCTTTATTCCCAGAGAGCTCCAAATCAAAGGTAGATTCACATTTCGGTGCTCTTTTAACCCTTGTCCAAAACACACACACAGAGACAGCGGAAAAGGAGAACGTAAAAGACTCCTTTGACAGGATTTTTTTTCAGGGCAAAAAAAAAGAAGAGTACTACTAGAGTACGTGAGAGAGGCAGAGAGTGGGAAAGGGAGACATCGAGAGGGAGAAAGGAGAAGGGAGAGAGAGAGAGAGAGGAATCACTGAAAGTATAAAACGATGTATCATGAGTTAAAGCCAACATCCTGGCACAAAGAGACTTACACGTGTGTGCATTTGAGTGCGTTTGTTTGTATTTGGTTTTGAAACGAAGCTCTGAGATCAAAGTTATCCAGTTCGGGTAGTGATAATACTGAGAGTCAGTAAGCCAAATTAAATTTACTCTCAGTGGCAGCTTCAACAATTGCATGTGACTTCCCCACTCTACCAATGAATGTTACCCAACTCTGACCTTCCTTGTTTGGACGCATTTGGTGGGTGATCTTGATGTCTATATAAAATGCATGAGACACAGGGTAATAAAATCCGGAATAAAAATGTTTTTTTATGTACAACGTCCTGTAGTTTTTTTTTGTATGTATACGTGCACTCCCATCCCTGGCTTTCTCATTCCCTCAGTCATTTGTGATGTGAGGAACTGACCATGATTGCGACCCTTTATGACCCCCATTTGAGTGCGATTATAAAAAAAAACAAATCTTACACGCCCTAGAAATTGATTTCACATTCCTATTCTCCCATCCGATCCCCTCTATTTTATTTCCTTTTATTGCATTGCTGTTTTTATAAATTCTTTGTTGCTAGTCAGTATTCATGAGCCCGAATTCAATGGAGGGGATAGTGCAAAATTCTCTTTAGGCATTATTGTTTTCACTTCCACTTACTCTTCCTCTTTGCTAGTTTTTTTTTTTGCATTTTAGGGAGCACAGTAGGGGTGAAAGTAAGAGAGGGAAATGCCTTATTTATACCATCTTTCTCGGAGATTACGAACACGAGGAAATGATATGATGGCATTGAGCTCCTTTCCGAATTACTGTGTACGAATCTTCTCTCTTCCCTCCCAAATCCTTTTTACGAGTCGAGTAGGAGACCACACATTGGGGAAGAGCGTTTAGCAAAAAAAAAACCGGAGCAGAAAAAGTCATTGATCTTATTGGAGATCTATAAAGTTAGGCTGCATGAGTAAGAAGCTGCGAGGCAATTTTGTTTTTTTTATCCTTTTTAACTCACACATATACATTTATTTTTATGGTAACGGGGAAGCTTTACTCTTTTCTTCTTTTGGGGATATGAAGCGTAGTAGGGATAAATAGATTCCCCCCCCCTGTTTTTGTGTGAGTGTGATGTGTATGTGTGTGGGGAAACAAAACCCATGTTCCATTCATGGTTGGAGGGTGAAAGGAGATTCACTCCGACTCTCCCCTCCCCCACATCCTACAATGGTGCTCTAATGCCTTCTGGGATGTGCCCCACGAGCAGTTGGAACGGCCTACTAACTATTCCCTACATACAATTGATGGGCATAATGAGACAGGGAGCAAGACGAAATAATCCCACCTCTTCCTTCCTCATGGCCACGTTGAAATCGGTAAAGAGGACCTTTTCTTCACCCAATGCACCGTTCATCAATGACTCCCATGCTTTCTCCATGTATCCTCCTTTTTTTCTTTTTTTTTCTTAAAAAAAAGGCAAAGTAATAGATCCCTGCACATATAAGGTCTCCTCTGGAGATGTACTCAGCTGTGCCCCTACATATCGTGTACAATCAAGAGAGAGAGAGAGAGAAAGAGGACAACTTGGACAAGTCTCTTCGCTCAACCAAGTGTATTTCAAGTACAGAGAAAAAAAAGGAGATGAATCGATCACGAGAACCAATATTGATTGGTTCTTCTTCGCTAGATTTTTTATATGTATAGACGGACAGAGACATACATACGTATATCGTAGTCTTCCCTTTGCATCAAATGGAGAAAATGGGAAGAGGAACTGGTGCTCTATCCTGTTACATGAGTCGTAACCAAAAATACCCCGATCACTAACTTTTCTTCTACGCTTTCTCAGTCTACTTTTCCTCTTCTGGCAATGGAATCCTTTCCCTCTTTTGCACTTACGTATTTCTATACGTCTATACACACCTGAATGATGTAGGTGGAGGAGAAACGGAGAGAGAGCAAGAGAGAGAGAGAGAGAGAGCGAGAGAGAGAGAAAGAGAGCTAAGTGTATAGCACATCTTTATTTCCTCAGAATTCGCACTTGGGAATAACCACATGGAGGATTTGGAAATAATACTTATCGTCCAAGGCTTTCTCCAACCTACTTGAGAGAGTCATGGACAAGGAAACATACCCCCGTCCGTTTTTCCGGCAATGTAAAAGCAGGCATCATACCAAAAAAAAAGGACGGCTGGAGTTAAAAGGAGGAGAGAGAAAGGAAACCGATCATATTACGGTGCATTAATATTTTATGGATAACTCCAAAACTTTGTGTTCCTTCGGATCTGCATAAGAGACATATACAGATATGTAAGTACAGACAGCATTGCAGCAACTCGTTGGAAGGGTGGGGGGAGGACTTAAAGAATTGCGAAAGTACACCCACACACACACAATGTGAAGGATCACCACTTCTACCACAGCACACCACCTCACCACGACTAACTTTTGGTACTAGAAACTTGATGGTTATATGGGGAGATTTAGGATGGTTTTCACATGAAAATGTTCAGGAACGGAGGTAAGAAAAGAGGATAATAAATCTCACATCCACACTGCCTAATTCCCTTTCTTGTTCTCTATATTGATTTCCCGTGCTCGCATTTTTTTCCATTAATAGTAGTATGAGCTCCTTGGTCTCCAAGACTAATTTTCGAATTCCTGGCTGAACAACAATCACTTTGTTATGTGGGGAATGCGGGGATTTTTCTCCACACATCACCAAATACGTACGACCGAAGGAGTTTATATTCAATCACCTATTCCTTTATCGCTATACCGACACTTTCCCTTTTATTCTTTCCCACTTTCTCCCTCTCTTCTTTTGATCCTCTCTTCCCTCTTCTCCCTATTTCTCTCCCTCTCGTTTGCTCTGTCTCCTTTTTCTAACGAATTCCATCTCTCTCCTTTTTTTTTAGCATTCTCTCCTTCCTGCAGCTTTTCCTTCTCCTTGTTCCGGCTTTCTCTCTCTCTCTGTCTCCAGTTCTTGCATTTTATATCTTCTAATCGCTGTTCTCCTTTCCCCTCTCGCCTTTTCACTCCTTCTGGCTTTCTCTTTCTCCATCCATTCTTCTGTCTTGGGTGATCATGGCCACATACCCAGAGCGATTCCATTGCGGCCATTTCAACAAATCAATGATATCTTCATTCTCTTCATGACACGGTCGACTAGCTACGTGTTTTCAAGTGGTGTTGTGGATCATAATGTTTTTTGGGCTCGTCGCTTGGCTCTTTTGCTCCTCTTCTTCCACGGTTTTATTACTTTTTGTCTAACTATATAAAATATGTGTGTGCTAATGGATATGCATATAAGTACACGTGGACACATAGTATATGCATATCTATGCGTACATCCATTCAACTGTTTTAGCTCAAAAGGAGTAAAATACTATTATACGAGTCTTTGGCTGAAGGTCTCCTTCATGTCTCGTTATCTAAAGTGCCACCACAGACGCAATATCTCTATAATATACAGCAGGGTTTACGCCTGTCTATCTGCTTAAGAGAGAGTCGGAGAGAGATAGAGCGAGAGAGAGAAGAGACAGAGGGAAACTTATCACCAGAGGGTTAAACCATCTTGACACCTGTTTGTGTAAACTGACACACATTTCCACCCCATTTAATTTTCCATTAGAAGCGCTGAATTGGTGATTTTAGATTCTCTCCTCCGGACTGGAACATTTTGAGGAAGAATTATGTTTAAAAATTACGCGCTTACCGGTTCCTATACGTGTAGCTACCCGCAGTGCAATTTATCATACCTAAAAAACTCCCCTCTCCCTCCTCCTTCTCCGTCCTTCTGGGGGGAAATTCCACCAAAAATTTCTTCACACTTCTTCGAGCGGGGGGAATCTGCATGCTGGAGATGCTGTGTCTATCGATCTTCATTTCCGTCTCTGTAGTGTACTATGATACATACAAAAAGCATCTTGGCTTTTCCAAGAATCCCTTGTTTTCTTACTTCCCCCTTTTACGCTTTTTTTTATCTCTTTTGAAGGGCAATTTTTTCTCTGATGAGTTCTAACAGAAATATTATTTATTTCCGTCAACACTTCATTTTCCTGGGAATGTCTCATTTTTTTTCCTTCTCTGCCCTTTCTTCTTGTAGTTGTCTGTGAGCGATTACACTTTGGGGAGCGCATGAGTAACAACTTTATGTTGCAACTTAAATGAGCCCTCGAATGATAAACTGTGAGTAATCTAGCAATCACATGCGGGCTATTTCTCTCTCTTTCTCTCGCTTTCTCTCTACCCTCCTTCATTTGCTTTTGGCAATCTGTGCAGCACACACGGTCTGTTATAACGGTACGATGTAACATTTTATTAAATACAAGATATTACTCATTCACATGTATAGGTTTCTCTTTTCCGTCTAAAAAAAATTAGTCTTGTCTATGTAGCAACAACTTTTGCAAGCTGGAGAGCTTGTTCCCCTAGAAAAGAAGTGCTTGATCTTGTGTAACGGGGAAAGAAGGGAAAAAAAGCAGACGTGTGAAAGACTCGATGACGTCGCATTCTACCCTCTTCCAAGCCCATACACATAGACACACACATGAGCGAGCAGGTTTCTGTGCAGACAGACAAGGGAAATTTCTCCAGCTTCTTATCACCCACATTGATCACCACAAGAGAAAACAGTCGGATGGAAAAGGCATTTTCAATCAGCTTTTTCCCCCCTCAGAACAATATTGACGACAAGCCACCACTGACTTCTCTTGGAGGAGATGGGCAATATAAACTACATTTATTGATGGTCCTCTTCCTACGAGGAATAAGACATTCCAGTAATTCCCCTTACTTTTATTCTCATCACATGAGGCCTGCACCAATACACATAAAAATGGTAACACTCAGTCCATAATAAGATTTTTTTTCATAACTTATAAATGCCGACATGCACTGCATCGGATGAGGATAAAAGGAGTGAGCAGGTGTGTACTTTCATCATAGAATCCTTGCTGAGACAGCGTCTTACCACACACAACTAGACACAGAGGCACGCACTTTACCCACAGTCTCTTACTGTGAATGCAAGGCACAAAGAGATTGACGGAGGAGCTAAAAAAAACAAAGGCGAGAGAGAGAGAGAGAGAAAGCGAGAAAGAAGTTAGTGAAAGCTTTGAAGCATATTATGCCAGTCAATACCTTCTTTTAAATTCTTCACCAGATGGGAAAGTAAAAACACCCACCCGGGCTTCAAATGGCAATCTTTTCTCACCTACAACAAGCACCTGCCATATATATATATATATATATAGCAAGCATATGTACGTATAAGACAAGGGTTGTGAAATTTAATTTGATTAATCATCTTTCACACCGCTGCTGCGTCCTACACCGCAGGCAATGAGTCAATAGAAGCACACGTCCCATGGGGCCAGAAATAGAACGCGCACCCCCTTTAGATTATATAGGACCTGATTTGTGAAAATGTCGAATTTATATAAACGTAAACATAAAGTTGTAAACACGAACAGCTGAACTCTTGCGGAAATACACAGCAGTTTAGGAGAGACAGAAGGAGGGAAAGTGGGAGAAAGCCGCATATTTCGGGCTGAAAATCATGACTTTTACACTCTATTGGGTGTTCGACTACACGGAAACCTTAGATTTTCTCTCGCTTCGCGTATGAAGAGAGAACGTTAAATGCTTGTTTACTATCACTTAATAATGTATGTAAACACCCTTTCTTCACCTCCCATGCTCACCCGTTAACTCCTCCCGGGATGGTGTCTGGAGTCTACTAAAAATTTAGTCCCACATATTTCCAGGGACTCTCGGAAACTCTCTTTGTCTCTCTCTCTCTCTCTCTCTCTGTAGCATTGCCACGAAAACCCACCATCAAATCAAATCTGCTTCTTCCTAACGATTTGAGAGTCCCCACTCCTCCTGCTCTTTTACATTGGTGTTGTCTTCCCCGTCCTCTATACATACGGAGGTTGCGAAGGAAAATCATTTGGGAGAGTTTGTTTGTACGTAAGAATTGCTATTGACGGGGTGAAGTCAACTTGAGCACAAAAGAATTCACAACTTAATAGAAAAGCGGAGGAGACCTTTGTATTGAGGACAAGGCGGGAATCTGAAAGGGGAAACCACCATCACCCACGCTTCCCCATCCCGAAGAGTAACAAATAAAATGAATAGAGAGTTGTGCCGTAAATTGAAATCCTATTTAATGGCCATCCACACACATGAAAATTAATTCCATACCTTAAATCTCTACGTCCATGGGAGTGGAGAAGGACAGAAGGCATTTGTTTGTGAGCCAGAGGGTTCACCACAAATATTTTGAGCACAATTTGTGCACAAGTTGTGTGTGTGTGTGTGTTTGTTGCTAAACGTGATACTACGACTGCCGCGTGTTTTGTGAGGAATTCTCCCGAGTTCCTATTTCTGCTGCCATATCTTGAATGTCTTCCAACTGTGTAATAGAGAGCACAGAGACTGGAGCAAACTCAAAGATCAACAAGCAAGTATTTGTGGTGTATTTACATAAACCGTACTTCCAAGGGACAGTTGCAAGTCAACACGATGAAAGTTGACAATCGCCACACACACATATGTATGTATATATACTCATACGCATTTGGTCTCCAGGAAGCTGCTGATTCTACGACAACAGCAACTTCTACGTTAATATAACACAAGTTCAGTGGAGGCATTCGCAATTTCATGTGATGTGAGTGCACTCTATAGTAGTTAAGGATCGATATTTTTCACCATCACCACAAATGTCACATCAAAACCAACGAAGCGAAAATCCAATGCAAACATTACATCTTATTTCATAATATTTTACTCTCAATACTGCACCATAAAAGATACATAGGGAGTTAGTTTATGTCTCTGTTTATATAAAGTATTACGGATAGTTATACTTTAGGTAAAGAAATTACGACCTAGCCCACACACGCATACAAAATTTTGCCTGCGTGTAATTATTTATCTACTTGCTTTCTTTCCCCCATTCATTACACACACTTTGCGCCCCATTACATCTTTTACATTTTCCCGGGCAAATCTCTCCTAGACTTTCCAACCATGATAAACGATGCACAAAAAAAAATATTCATTTAGCTCCCTACGAAAATTTACTTATCAATATGCTTTCAGAGGCAGAAAGAGAACTATAAAATTTCGAGGAGTAAAAAAAAGAAAGGGAAATTTGGCTCGTCTCTTTTTAATTTAGTTAATTTATATCCTCTCTATCCCCGTGGGGAACTTTTAAAATGCTTCTCCCACCAAAAAACGCAGTAGGTAGTCACCCATCTTGGTTTCTTAAAGGAGGCAAAAAAGGAAAAGCCAGGGCTGAGAATTTTTCTCTTTTTTGTGAGTCAGTAAAAGGAAGCTATAGGGTGTCATAACGGGCGATGGAATCAACTATTAAGGTCTTTCCCGACGTCCTATTCCGCTGTTCCTCCTCCTTCGTTATTCCAAAGTATATGTCAGTTATAATATCTACAAGGTCGGTAAGCTTTGCATGAATAAGCAATGGTAAAAAGGATAATAGAAGGAACTAATATAGGGGGAGCACCCAAGTACGTAATATAATGTGATAGGGGGAAAAACGAATATCATAAGGCCCCATCCTGAAAAGGAATGCTTAAAAATTATTTCTTAAACTCCTTCTCTCCTTTAACTGACAGAAAACCACACGACATTGCATTCATATTAACTACCATGGGCTTTGCTAAGGAAGTCAAATGTACTAGCCCAACTGCAGCGGTTAAGGGACTCGTACCAGAGTCTGGTGTGGTACATGCATACATCAAAGGGTTTCGCCAACCAACACTTACGGTTTTTAAGAGTTTAGTGTTAATGAAGTCGTTGGACATAATAGGTACTAAGTAAGAACTAATAACAGTGGGACGCCGGTAGGGAACATGTGAGAAACTTTTACAATCACCCAAGTACGCCTGTAATGCCCCAACACTTGACTAACTGCCTGTTTTTTGGCATGTCCTGACAAAGTAATGACTACATGACTACGGAGCTTGCAATTGTAGTTGGAAACAATAATAGTTATTTATTTTTAATGACATCACTAATAATGACAGCAGAGCGCAGCAGGGCTCAACCCGAATGCATGCACTACCAGTAGTATACAACGTCCTTTTGTGGGAACATTTGTATTGGACGAGGGAGGGGTGAGTAAGATATAACGTTTTGTGTAAATACTAAAATACATGGTCATAATAATGGAAAAGTTCCGGAGAGCATAGAACATTGCCATTCAATAATCGTGTATTTGTCTATAGTAAAACCTACAGCAAAGGGGGGAATCGACGCACAAGTAGATTACACACATTGCAACTTTTTTCCCCCCGTTTTCGACGTTGTCTGAGTGCGTGTAGAAATGTTGGTGTGTGGATGATACACAACTGATTACTCCAGATACACATTGACGCTTGTAGTACACCTGAACCCAATTTATTTTAACATACCTAACTACCTCATCCACTTCCAACTCCTCCAAGTAAAGTACGGAGAGAGAAAGGGAAAGAAAAAAAATCACATATGCTGAGCAAAAAAGAAAAGAGCAGAGTAAAAGTATTAAAAATGCAGGAATGAGCGAAAGTGTGGTTGTTTGATGAGCATAAAAAAGTGCATTGCACATGAGTTAACCTCTCAGTAGAAGGTATAGCTACATTACCTTTTGAAATATAAATCATTTCCGACGCAGGAACAAGTGGTTTAAACGACGTAAAATTATTCACTCACCAGTCTCCGTCTTTCTCTCTCTCTCTTTCCTCTTCCTCTCTTTTATTTCATAATGTACGTGTGCTAGTAGCACAGTCGTAGTAGTATTTGTAGAAGTGAGCCATAGAACGTTACATCCATCCCATCTCGTTACATACAGACTATGGGATGAAGAGAGAGAGAGAGAGAGAGAGAGAGCAAAAGTGAGAGAGCAAAAGTGAGAGACTAAAGAGAGGAAAAGAGAGCGAGAGAGAAAGACAGGAGAAGGGATTTAAATATTATGGGGATGCATACTCACTTTCATCAGCTCCTTGTGCTACGAAAACAGCATTTTGACATTAGTTTGAGATTAGTTACGTTGGTCATTAACGACTGTGGCGTGGCTCTATGGCTCCTCTTTTCTACGTCTCTCTGACTGTCTCTTTACTTCTCTCACTCTTTCACTATCTCTCAACTTCTCTCTCCATCTGTCTTCTTCTCGATTTCCTCCTTAAAACTCTCCTCCCTTCTCGTTTATTTTCCTCTCTCATCTCTCTCCCTCTCTTCATTTTTACTTCTCCTTTTCCCTTCAATTTTACCCTAATCGCCCTTTCTCTTCAATTTTTTTAAATCTCATTTTCTCCTTTTCCTCTAATTTTACTTTCAGCTGTCTACCTTTCCCTTAAATGTGATTCCCATTTTCTCTTTTCTCTTTCAATTTTTTATTTTCATTCCCCCCCCCCCCGCTCCTTCCATCACATTACCGTCTCTCACCATGTTTCTCTCTCGGTCTAATCTGCTTCCACTTTCTCCACCTCATCCAATCTCTTGAGCCCTTTTGGTTCCCTTCTAACCCTTTTCCCCTCATTAGCCCTTTCGTCTGTCCTCGAATCCCTGTCTTTCCCTTCGACCCATTATTTTTCAGCAGCTCTCTCTCTCTCTCTCTCCCTCTGTAGTTTCACCCTTTCTCTCTGTCCACGTAACTCATTCTCTCTCCCACCGCTCTCAGTTTACCGAAAGAGAGGAAGAGAGAGGGAGAGAGAGAGAGACAGTGAATAACCTGGTGATTTGTTCAAGCTGGATGGGAAGCTCTGCATTGCTATCATGAGTGGTTGTTTAGCTTCTGAACATAAGAGAGAACACTCTGACTAATGCCACGTACGGCAGATGATGGTGAGTAGGTGCAGAAGAGAATTGTAGAGCCGGAGTGTAGTGAGTAGTGAACACTCAAAGGTGTACACAAGGCTTTGAATCTCATTCATTATGTAGGCACGTGGGCCTCCTCAGCTCTCACATGCATCCACATATCTTGGTATATTTGCACCTTCGTCTCCCTCACTCATTCACTCTCTTCTCCTTTGAAAATATTGTGTAGAGCTACCAACTTCGAATAGTTTGTAGTCTGAATCTCCATTACTATTTAAAAGGTATGCAGTGCATAAATGGTCCTAACTCACACATAAAAAAACTAGTTACCTGCTCAAGTTCATAAAATTCAATGGAGCTAATCATTAAGAGCAAAAGTCTTGCTTGAACCTACCAACCACTATAAGAGTGAGAGAAAAATTATTTGCAAGAGAGAGAGCGAGACAGAAGGAGAGAGAGAGAGAGAGAGAGAGAGAGAAATTACTTTCATACGTTTGAGAGCACGTTGCTCCTTGAGAGTGTTTATTTACACTTTCACCCGGCATACTTATACTTACACCCCAATGATTGCTTTCAGTTGATGAATCTTTAGTTTTCCCCTTGTTTCTCTGATCATGTAATGAATGGCGGTGAAAAAAAAACAAGTTTTTTCTCTGGGACCAAAATAGTATGCTGTAAACGGAAAACATGTAATTATTTTTATAGCTCAGTGGTGTCTTTCTGCGAAATCAGAGTAATTTTTGTGGTTTGTCTATGCAGTTCCCTTTTTTCTTTTGGTTATTGCTGGAATGTTATGCCGAGTTAAGCTTCTTCGAACCAAGTTACGTGTGACATGAAAGGAAAATAACAAAAACAGAGTATGAATATAATTACTTTGGGAATAATGCTTATGACGACGTGGCCTGAACGTGGGCGATGCTGTATGTATACATTTATGGAAGACAATGCGTTCAATCTGCAATATGTTTCAAATGTAATGCCGATGAATGTGTTATTATACGACATTTCACGCATGTATATACACACGGGGAAGGTATGACTGTGACATTTTTGTTCTTATTTGTTTCTTAAAAATGAAACTATTACAAGCTAATTAAAACTAACTGGCTTATAATTACATGAAGCATATTATGTTTGCCGCTTACAGCAAAACAACATATTTTTTAAAAGACAAAGCAGGAATCGGTACATGTGATTTAGAAGGAAATGTGCGGTTCAAAATTGGTTTCTATTCAAAATCAAAATATTCGACTTTATTATTAACTTCAAATCATCGGCATTTACAGGTAAACATGAGTGCCGTACAAAAGATGGTAATTCTATATATTACTTTGACAGACACCAACTAAAAGCAAGTGCAGACAGACAAACAAGTGGTTACTAACAAAAATTAAAAAGGTATACAAATAAATTACAGCTAGATGAAGCATACAAAAAAATAATAATAATAACCACCACCGAAAAATTTAGTATTTCACAAAAAATAGACAATTACCAGTTGAAGGACGGTATTGACTACTTCTTTATTTGACACTTGGCCAACTTCAATGAGGCCGATGAGAACAGCAAACTTGACATTGGCTTTTTCCTGCTCCGGAACACCGTCCATGTCAGGGGTCAACTGTAATGACAATTCCGCTGTCAAAGGCTCCACTTTTGAAGGGATCACATTTAAGCCAGGAGCCGAATTGCTCACCGACGTCGCTGTCCCTCCACGATTCGAATTATTATTTTCCTTACTCATTTTGTCTCCAGTGAATTTGCTTTCAAAACAAAAATCCCTACTACAAAACACCACCGAAAATTAACAGTTGTTTTGAAAAACTCAAGTTTCCGGTTGTTACACCATGCTTGGTTTTTTTTTTTTCAGTTGTTCTTTTTAAATCCCTTTACTTTCCTTTACAAATGATTCTACGTGGCATATTAACAATATGAAACTATATGTCTCGATTTCATCTAAATTGAATCCGCTTTGTCAATGACTGAATCGTACAAATAGCAATCATTTGTAGCAAGTGGCCAACACCATTGCACTCCCTGCAAAAACAAAAAAAAAAAAACACAAAACGAAAAACGAAAAAAAAAAAAATTGCTGCCGATGTAAAAATTCTAAATAAAATTTTTCCACACTTTCTGCTTTTTTTTGGCCATATAATCCACACTTGAAGTTGGATTAATGGAATCTAGATGTTTGGACAAGTGTACAAAGGGTTAGAAATCCACGTTCACACTTTTTGACAAAGAAAGGAATCCAAAAGCATCTCAATTTTTTTTGTCAACAATTTTCACACGACACAAAAGGTTGGTTAGTTTCCAGGCAGAAAAAGTAAAAATCATGCACATTTGGCTTTATACAAAGGCGAATAAAACCGTATAAGGTAAGTAATTATTTTATTATACAATATTCACACACAATTGGTTGGTGAAAAAGTATTAGAGAGAATGGTTTTGCACAAAACAATGTGATTCATGTCAACAAGCACACCAAATGTTTTCATCACTTTTTGTTTTTTTCCGTTTTATTATTTCTTTGGAGTAAAACTGTTCACCCGCATGTAATTTTATCTCTGGTTTAAAAAAA
The DNA here is from genome assembly GCA_034698585.1 of Disparrhopalites patrizii. Lineage (NCBI taxonomy): Eukaryota > Metazoa > Arthropoda > Collembola > Symphypleona > Sminthuridae > Disparrhopalites > Disparrhopalites patrizii. The sequence goes on along the minus strand of JAQGBT010000696.1, from coordinate 25,511 downwards.
AGGAAAAAAAACGATGGGGCAGGGGATAAAATGAAGAATTATTGCAAAATTTGGGGAAAGAGTTATATTTTTTTTTGTCGGTGGTGCGTGCTGGGGAAAATAAAGGGAATCACAATTAAAGGTGACAGCTTATATGTAGTGGCTCACTCGGCCGAAGGTATGCAATTTCTGTGGGATTCAATGAGTGATTGAATGACACCAGTGAGAGAACGGTTTTGCCTCTGCAAAAGAAACACGTCTGAATCCCTTCATTCCCTTATCTTTTCTATGTTCCTTTTCGGCTCCGAATTCTTCCCGACTCCCGAATCTTTTTTTTTTCTCCAGGCTCTCTGTCCGACTGAACAGAAGGATATGAAATTTTCTCCCTCTCTTCCACTCTCTTCTATCTTTCTCTACTAAACTTGCTTTCTCGGATTTTTTTTTCTTTTCCAGAGAGTTTCCAGAGCTTCCAGAGAGTCTCCTATAAACCCCGAAAATTCCAACTCCCGCACCCTACAAAACCACGTACCGGAGTCAACATAAAGTCTGGAGGGAAATGTAGGAATTTATTTCCAAGATATCCACAACACCGATAATTCCTGGACACATTCACTTCTCTTCACCTTAGATCCCACAAGAGCTCAAGATTTTTCAAAAGTCAATTTTACCTGCGTGTAACTTTTTTTTAAATGTCCCAGTGTTGGAGACAGACCAGCGAGTATTTGCTGAGGGTGTCCATTTACCCGGGCTCGCACTCGATTTTTAGCTCCGGTAAAACGTTTTTTCTGCACAGCTCTAAAAGAACAATTTTCCAGTGTCCTTCCAGGAAATCCTGTTCAGGGAAATGTCCTCTATTAGCTAAATTGGTTCACCGTTCCAGTTTATTAGCACATTTTGACCAGGATGGGTGACTGGAGATGGGGTCAACGGAAAAAACGTTGCAAATGTATGGACTTTACGAAGCCGATTGAGTAAAATCTGAACTTTTCTCTTTCGCAGATCAGATAACCCGCATTATTTTTTAGGTTTTTCCTGGCAAATTAGTAAATTTAAGATGTTGTGCATTGTACGTACATTAAGAAATGAATGTATTCGTAAAAATTTGAAAGAAGACTTTTAAAGAATACTTTCAAAGAAAAATTCACAGCAGTTGTTCCAAGACGTCCTTGCCGAACCTAATTGACAAAACCTGTCTGAAGTAAACTGACATGACCTGGCCAAAAGTAATTGATCTAACCGGTCCGTAAGATTAAAAAGTTATTTTATATCACATTATCACTATTTTAAAACATCCCACGAGTATCTAAGTCTAGCGATGTTCTTGCTGCAGAAACGGAGATACTGCCTGTAATTTCCTATTTTACTATGTCCGTTAAAGTGACGAAATGTAGCTTCAAATTGACCTGAAACTCGACATAACCAAGACGGTAGAATACACTTAACAGGATTTTAGCGATAGTGCTTGAAACGTGCATGTGAACAATGAACAATTACATTTTGGCAAATGTATAATAATGCTTAATTTTAGCCACCGAATTGAGTTGCTGGTCAATTTGATGTTTCAGATTCTATGGAATAGAAATAATGAATGACTATCTTGTTAACCATTGCGTTGTATAAAATAATTTATTCCTCAGCTTTTCATATTGCGTCAGATGCACCCGTAATCGATAACATGAATGAAAACTGTATGCTAAAATTAAATTTCAACATTTATACAGGAAAGAAGAGTTTTATGACAATCAAATGTACACGCCTTTGTAAATGCAGTTATTCCTATGGGTTTAAATAAATGATGTAGAACATGGGGGAAGAATTCATGTGGATTTGATCAATTTTGAAATTTTGTCTGGCCGAATTGAATTTCGTATGTTGCGAAAAGTTTGAGGAAAGCCATGAATGGACAACCCTAAGAGTAGAAATTTTAAAATTGGGAGCAAAAGCCGCCAGAAAGAGGCTAATGTCAATGGAGCCAGGAGATGGGGCGGTAAAATTGTACACAAAAGTCTACTGGGCAACATTATATAGGGAGGCTCGGTCAGAAAAAGGCGCTACGCCCATCAACATTTCTCTCTCTCTGTCATTAAAACTCTCCGACTCCTGCCGTTTCAAAATTGATTCATAGTTAGTTCATCCGATTCTTCGGGGTTTTTTGGGGGTTATTTTTGTTTTCTAAAATTTTACAAAATGTTAGACAAAGTGAGAAATCTGCAATTAGCTGGTCATGTGGGCTTTGATAGCCTTCCTGATCAGCTGGTCAATAAAGCTGTCCAAAAAGGATTCATGTTCAACATTCTTTGCATTGGTAAGATTGGTTAATTCCGAATATTTTTAAACTATTGATTTTGGCATTGTTGTTATGTCTGTAGATATGTTTTAACTTTCTCTAGCTAGCACGGCGTTATTTCATGACGGGAGTGCAAAGCTGAAATTTGTCGAACAACTTTTGACATACTTTTGAGCTGAGGGGAGTTTGATTTGGGGCAATAGCCAATTTGTAACGGCTACAGTTCATTCACATGGAAGATGATTGGTGATCGTAGATTTTTACGTACCATGGTTTTTTTTAAATGTTACATCCTTAGTTTTTTTTTGCTGAAATGTATTTATGATGTTGATGGAATATCTACTTTTCATTTTACCTCATATTTTGTTAGTCATTACGGGTTTGTCTTCCTTTATTCACTAACTATTGTTCAATTGTACGTCATACTAGTGTCTAAAAGTATGTCAGATAGGCATGTTATACATAATATACATATTAAATGGCTATGGTGTGCACCAAAGTTATTGTGTGAAAAAAATGAGTATAATTGATTTGAACTGATTTTTATTAATAGAGGCCTTTTTTTAAATTGCAGGTGAGACGGGTTTAGGAAAGTCAACTCTGATGGATTCGTTATTTAACACCACGTTTGATTCCACACCTAGTCCCCACACTCTTACTTCGGTTAAACTTAAGTCACATACGTATGAGCTACAAGAAAGCAACGTCCAAATGAAGGTATTTTATGCTTTGTCTATTGATTTGCAACGGTTGATTTGTTGACGCATTTAGATTAATTTAAGCAACAAAAGTTCGTTGCTGCATTTCAATGTTTGATGTTGATAACATTTATATAGCTCACCGTCGTGGATACAGTGGGTTACGGTGATCAAATAAACAAGGAGGACAGCTTCAAATCCATAGTGGATTATATTGATGCTCAGTTCGAGGCGTACCTACAAGAAGAACTGAAAATCAAGCGGTGTTTGTCTGTGTACCATGACACGAGGATACACGCCTGCCTCTACTTTATTTGCCCTACTGGACACGGGTATTGATCAATCGTTTTCACAGAGTGCATTCGTTCGTGCACAAGTTAAATTGTTTCTAGTGCACACCCATATTATACCTGCTCATTAAGAATTCAAACTGGTTTTCTGTTTCAGTTTGAAATCTCTGGACTTGGTGTGCATGAAAAAGATGGATAGTAAGGTGAACATCATTCCTATTATAGCGAAGGCAGATACAATCTCAAAGACGGAATTGCAAAAGTTTAAGGTAAGTACTTCAAAGTCGCAATTAGTGTTACAAGTTTCACTTTTTGTATCTTATCCAATCCAAAATATGTATAATTCTATATTTACATTTTCTCTTGTATTTGGAAGTGTGAATGTCGCTTGAACGTGTAGGAATTTCTGCAATCATCACCGTCAGTGATAGTTTTGCTTTACGCAGTCTTGTCCTTTTGCTCGTTTACATTTCGACCGGAGACAGTGTTAGAGTTACTTTTTAGGCTACTGTTTTCTGTCATCTTCCCTTCCGTCTTACTCATGGCTTAATTTAATTTCTGAATTCCAGGAAAAAATTATTTCCGAATTAGCGTCGAATGGAGTCAAAATCTACCAATTTCCCACTGACGATGAAAGTGTGGCAGAAGTGAATACTACGATGAACGGTCATTTGCCCTTTGCTGTTGTAGGAAGCAGTGATTTTGTCCGCGTAGGGAATAAGATGATGCGTGCGAGGCAGTATCCTTGGGGAACCGTGCAAGGTAGGCTTAGAGTGAAGCAGAAATGTCATGTCGGCTTTGTTCATGCTGTTGTAATATACAACTCTAGGCAGTGTTTTATCGATTCTGAACTCTGCCGTGATTGTTAATAGTGGAAAACGAATCCCATTGTGATTTCGTCAAACTTCGGGAAATGTTGATCCGTACCAACATGGAAGATATGAGGGAACAGACGCATGGAAAGCATTACGAACTGTACCGTAAAACCCGCTTGGAACAGGTTCGTTGTCGCTTTGTACGTTTGTACTTTTGTCCCAGTTTTAGGCAGAAGTTGCTTAACTTCGTGTCATGAACTTGTAGATGGGATTTAGCGACGTGGATTCTGATAACAAGCCGATGAGCTTTCAGCAAACGTGCGAAAAGAAAATGTTACTGCATCAGCAAGAACTACAGCAAAAGGAGGAGGAAATGAAACAGCAGTTCATTCAACGTGTCAAGGAGAAGGAGTCGCAGTTGAAAGAAGCGGAAAGAGAGGTACAAAAAGTCTAATGTTTGACAAGCCTATGAAAACCAGGACGATGTCAATAATGCGATGTGTATGTAATTGTTTCTACTTTCCAGCTTCATGCTAAATTCGACCAGATAAAGGACGAGGATAATAAATTACGCAAAAAGTACGAAGATGAAAGAAAGATTTTGGAGGAAGAAATCGCAGAATTCCAGCGGTTGAAGAACCAGTATCTAAATCAACAACTGTCTGGATCACATCACACGTTATCTCTGGGAACGCTAGGTAAAGGCAAAAAGAAGTAATCTTTCGAGGGCACTGCGGATTCTTTCTTCGGAGCTGAAATAAAGTAGTTTTAAGATTTGTTATTTCTTCTGAACTCTGTGCAAATTGTAAAGGATACACTCGGCAAACGTAAAATGTTATAGGTTACATTGGGTTACACAGGATAAGCCAGCTAATGATTCCTTTGTAATACCACAGGCCATTTCTGGAGTATCCGAGGCTTTTTAAATTTAGTTGTTTTTTTTCACTAATACGTTTTCTAAGATCTTGTTTGCAAAATCAGTTCGTTCTGGTGGTACGTAAATATTTATACATAGTCTTTAAGTGCTTTGTAAAATTTTTATAGACATTTGATACATTTGTAATTATTGCCACGACGTGTTTATTCTCCGTGTGCCTTATTCCAACGAATAGCTGACAATATTTATCTGCCTTTTGTTACATTTTATAGACTGAGTCGAGTTAACCAATGAAATTATGGATTGTGAATTTCGCTTTTCCATAATCCAACACTTGATGCCACATTAACTGTAAAATTAGTATTTTCCTAGACGTAGTAATGAATATTTGTACGTTGTTGACAAATTCTAACAGTATTCCGGAAAGCGTGTGCGTTGCCGTTTTGACGAAGCGGTTGTCAGTTCCAACATATCAGACTCTGAGTTGAGAAGGGACAGAAATTAATTTCATATGTAGTTGCCAGGCATAAAAAGTTTTTGTAATTGTTTCTCAGTGTAAGGAGTGAAGCACTGTTTTTCAGCAAACGATTTAATGGCTTTATTTTATTTCTAGTTTCATTTACTCTCTTCTAATTCAGTCGTAGACTCAATCCTTTGTATCAACTTCGTGATTTACTTTCATCATTCCTTGTCATATTAGTTATGATAGAATGAAAACTTACTACTCTGGGATTTAAATATGTTCCTGTGTTTTAATAAGCTTTGTTCTTGATGTGTATTTGCTGAGTTTTTTCAAAAAACCTTATGTGTAATTATGACCATGCTGCCTTGCGAAATCAATGCTAAAAATACTAGTCCAATTATAAAAGTGGACTTCAAATGTTAGTAATTGATTCAGCCAATATTTGCAATATCTACTATAATAATTAGTATGTATTTTAAGAGGGCTCTAGTACGCTTCTTTCTTTATACTTAATAATCACTTCCTGAAGCCAAAAAAAGCGTGTATGATAAAGCTTACGTCCGGGTGACAAAATAATAAGAGTTATAAAATAAATAAAAGTGATTAACTTAGAGTGCGACAACTTTTTCTGGGCGAATTGTGTATAACATCTTTTTGAGTTGGGTGCTAGTCTATTGGTTCTTTGTCTGTTTTCAGCCAGCATTTTCCGGAAGGAAGATCAACTTCAACTTGCAGGGAAGCGTTAAATCATCCTACCTGGTGGCTCGTACAAGTTCTAAGCTATAAGCATCTCAGCAGCATTTTTGTATACTATTTTTTGTAAAGTACAACAACTTTACACAGTGCTGCATATAATGGACCATCGATCATCACACATTGAAAACTTTTGATCATGTTGGGGCGATGCTATTGTCAGTAAATATTTACTATAAAAGAATCTTGCAGGACTTTCTTGCATTATCGTTTATTGACAAAACTGTCTGGCTGTCTTCAACCCTGCAAGGTGCTTCCGCAAGTCTATGAAAGCTTTTTGAGAATGCGGACATTCCATTGAAATCGTCTTAACAATAGTCTGAATAGTACTTCATAAAAGTACTTACTTTTATTTGTAGATAAACCATTTAATATACAATAGTGTGTAGACTAAATAGCTGAGATGAAACACGGGTTTGTGGCCCTATTCGATGAAGCTGTTTTAGACGAATATTTCAGTTTTTATGGCTCATAAAAAATAAAGAATTTTTAAAGCACTTAAATGTACGTACTTCTGTATTACTATTTTCTGTACCAACTAGAATCTGATTCTCCTACCCGTACCCAACAGTAAAAAAAACTGGGAAGGATCATCATCACAATTATATTACGCTATAACTTTTATTTATAATGAGAGCTACATGATTCTCATTTTTGCATACACTATTGGACGTAATTAAATGCATCAAACACATTTGACTGACGACATGCAAAACTGAAAGTATAAATTGGTTGCAATTGCTTATATACAAGCTACCAGTAATAATTAAGAGGCGGCGAAAATAATTTTTGTCAATTTAACTGCCTTTTAATTATGCATGCGTGCAACTTTGGTGGCATTAGATTAATTATGCATTAAATCTAAAAACTAATTACCACTCACTGGACCATTACTTCGGGGTGCCACCGAGTAGAAGTATTTCCTTCCGTCATACTAATAAATGAATAATTTCTTTTTTTATGCGTTTTCCGTGTTTTGGATTAGTTCATTGTTGCCGATTTAACCTTGTTTTATTCATTTCCATCAATCGAATAATGGGTAAACACTACCTCCATCTTCCTCGTTCTTCCTATGTAAATACAATATATGTATTGTTACCAGCAAAAATAATAGTAATGTCTGTTATGACGTTCCGTAATGACAGACCGGGAACAGAGAACTTGCAAACAAAAATATAATTATTAAAAAGTGATTGTAAGGAAACTTTCTTCCATGGTTCTTATTAGCACACATGTGAATATATTCCCAATGAGAGGGGGGAACAAGTAGCAATAATCGTTTCTAAAAATGTCATTTAATAGCGTTTTTATTGCTCAGAGAAAAAACTGACTGTATAATACATACTATACTTACATACAATGGAGAAAACAATGAAAATGGCAAAACTGCAATATTGTGACTTTCAAAAAAGCTAACGCAGAAAATGCAATTCAACCTTGACGCTGTTGGACCTAGTGAAATTTTTTGTTATGCATTTAAGCCAACATTGACTATGATGGAGGGAAAAATTGCATTCTGATTAAATATGTACTGTATTCTACCTGCAATCATCGTGTAAAAAAAGAATCTTCTCTTATGTGGACTGAGCCATGAATATGCTAATGAAAATTCAAGACGTTATTATGGAAAGTGTTGAAAATCGTCTTTGTATAATCTCAGAATGTTGGCATTCGCATGTACGAAAATATAAACACAGATTTTGCATTTGTCATTTGGGCAAACGCTATTCTATCATAAGCATAATTTATGCTACTCATTGCAATTATACGGTCTTTATTTTTGAGTAAGTGCTTTAAGAAGTTATATGGCAAAAATCATCTTTTTTTTTGTCCTAGTGGATTTTATTTGATTTCAATATCATAAAAGAATAAAATATCACCACTTTATGCTGTTTTTAGCTTCCCTATGCGTGTGTTATTTTAGTGTTGAATGCAAAAAAAAACTACCAAGAAATTACAACAGGTTGTAAAATTTGCAAATCAAGTTGGGTAATGAGGGAATATGTACCTCCCATATGAACAAGTTCATGGAGCATGGATGTGTGCATTTTACTACCTCATAATAATAATTATTATTGTTTATTTTCTGCATTAGTAACAATTTTTTTTGCTCGTACTTTTTGACGACTCCTCATATGCACGCCTATCCTATGTGATCGTGGATTTTTGGACAATAAAAGTGTCTACTTTAGCTTGGTTATTATGTAGTAAATGAGCTCATCAAATCGGCAATTTATGTGCGGGACAAGGTGTCTGGCACAGACATAATTTTCACGGTGTGTGAATTACTGGTATTTGTCTTAACGCTTATGTGCTGCTTATGAGTTGATTTTTATGAACTTCACCACGTACGCTTTACTGCCTTCCCCTCCTGTCCTTTGCTATAGGGGAGACGTGAAATCTTTTAGAAGATTATCTATTTGAGTAAGCCTTTTTTCTGTGCGAGAGAACATGAAGTTATTACAACAAGCACTTCACTCCTCATCCTCATCTTTTATGGTTGCATTTTCTTTAAAAAGGTACTACAAACACACATCATGCATTTGAACAATTTTTTATGCCAACTTGAAAAATATAAATTCGTACTTTAAAACAAATAATATCACCATAAGTGCCTGTACACCTCGCGGTGGGCATACATGCACTTCCGGTAGAAATATATTATGCCACAATACAATATACATTTCAAAAAGGTACGTCAAAAAAAAACAATATGAAAGGAATATCAACTAAGTTTCAAGGTAAAGTACATATTACATTCGTGTACACACACATACTATACAGGGTTTCAGCACCATTGTTGTATTGTTTCCCCCCAACAAATAACTAATCAATGATAGAGCATTGTGCATGTTCCTCCATCAAATAACTATTCCTCATACAGAACAATACAAAAAAGCGTGCACTTTGTCGCGTCCCCGCATGTAAACATGAGAGAGTAACAGATTGGAGAACGATAATTTAACTGGGGAAAGCCTTGAGGTGATCTTCGGTACATCGTGCAATACTGGCAAATAGAACAAAAAATAGGTAAATAACTTTCGGTTAACAACGGAATCCTTTGAACACTTTTTTTTATTAATTTTCATTATCACAGAAACAATTTAGATTTCAATGTCCCCTATTATTGGGATGAGCTACTCGAGGTGATTGAATATGTACACGTTCATGTAATGTATGATTCCTTCCCCAAGTTTAATGGCCGTCATTGTCGCCATTCATGACTTTTCCCACCATCTTATCAGCATTGTCCTCCTCAAAGTACAGATTAGTGATGGATACATTGGGAGATAAATTCCATTATTGTCACTAGTACATTACAAATTTAGGCTAAGGTCTCAGCACATTCCCTGCATCACGTAGCCGCGAACTAGACCTTGTGGAATAAAACCATTTTGCTCCAGTCGTAACGTTCCCAATCAGTAAATTGATGCTTCCCTCTACGAAAAAAAAAGCTTTCCAGCAAATTTAGTCAATTTTTGGAAATCATCATTGTGGATCAAGGTAACGTTAGTGGAATTGTACAACAAATTTTGGGGAAATTCCTATCTAGAATGTATCAAATTTAGCCCTAATTTCATCCAATAAATGTGTTCATTGAAAATCCATAATAAAGTTATCTAGCCTAGAATGGTCATTATGGAATGAATTAACCGACGAGTCAATTAATTCCTTCTCCCAAAGCATCAAAGGGGCCACGATCGGAGCCGCTAACAACTGTATGACAAGTGTATGATTTATGAACTTGTAAACATTTGCGGTGTACTGCACATGTGGATAACCTTTTACACGAATATTATTAGTGTCAAAATTTGTAAAACAAAAAAAAATCATGTGTGATGGGAACACGTGCTTTTTATTTGTATGTGACTATCTCCACATTCACGTACTTTATTGCACGATTCCTGGGTGTACTAGTAATAATGTAAAGATGAAGCTGCCCAAAACATCGAATAAAATGTCCTACCCTATAACTATATACACGCATACCCATATGAAGTCTCTATATACTGGAAAAGAACAAAAATAATCTGCCTATATCACATGTGAGTTGCAGAATCTCACAATTCTTTCTTTTTTATCTAATAAATACTGATGAAATAAGTCATTGCGTAAGATGGTAGAAGACGGTAAAAGAGTGTTTGGAGAGAGAAAGAGACGACGTTGTTATTCTTAACTACAATGAGAAAAATAATCATTTTTTCCAACTTCATGGTCAAACAGATCAGGATTAGACTTTATTAGAGTTATTAGACATTGTAAGATGCATCAGAAACCTGTGAAACCCATTCAAAAGTACACTCTTCGTTTTGTTCAAAAAAACAAAAATTGGCAATCTACCCCATTAAGCACCTTATAATAATATCGTTTCGTATTAAGGAAATATTTTTCCCTCACAAAGAGATGAGCTCATCTAATGGTGAAGCTCTCCCACCAGATTCATTCTCGAAGCTATTGTTGGGAGTTTCAAAGTGATGGTAAAAATAATAGTTAATAGTCATGATAAAAGTTTTTATCAGAAAAAGCAGCACGGAGAGACGTTCTCCACTCACGCGGACAAAGATGCTTCATCCTAATTATTCTCCTCCTCTCTTACGAGCAGATTGATTTCAAAAAAATAAACAAAAAGTCGTGAGTCTTAAAAACTACTCCGCTGGCACTCCATTGGCCAACCGGAGATTGGACACTTTTTAAAAAAATGAAATGCTTGTGATGCTCACAATTATAAGAAAATACGAAGGCATTTAATTTAAACACGTAAAGATAAAATGGACTTTTATGAATAGAATAACTAGTAATGCATTGCACACTGATGTGAATGGGATAAAGCCAAAATTGTTTAAAAATAATCATCTTCCTATTCGGTTACAGATTTTTTATTATTATTTTATCCTACTAATTCAGTGGCAAAAGAAAGGCTTTGTGAGTCTTCCCCGTATGAAGTAAGGTCTAGTTACTTAGTTACGCGTCATTCCTAAATAATTTTTTTGGCCTTTTTGCCTCATGACAAGCCAACAAACAACCCATCATCCCTTTGTCCAACATCTTGGCAAAGTCTTGACTATTGTTGCGAATCCCACATTTTTGTGTCATATGACAGTCATTTTTCTTTTTAGTCTTTTGTCACTTTTTTCTTTCTGTTTTTTGGAATCAAATGGAGACGCGAGGGCTTTCGGCTTCGACGAATTTCTCTGTGACATCTGGTACATGACAAATTGGATACAATGGATGCACTAGCGTAATCATAAGAATTTCTGCAAACAATAAATGGAGCTTCTGAGGGAACAACATTTATATTGCGTCTCTTCATGATTACTCAATCCCCCAAATATGACTGAGCAATGTCTGGAAACAAAAATATCCAGCAAAATTCATATATAAAAAGGAACAGTCCAGTCTGGGACAATAATAATGAAACAGTGTGAGAACGTCACTCCATATAATTATTGAACAATGTAATATGTGCGCGCATATATAAAATTTTTAAAATCCATGTAAGCTCAATTAAAAAAAAATTACTTGCACTAAATTTATCCTGTTTACACACATTAGCATTTACGGGTGCAACGTCAATAATCGAACACGGAATTCCATCATCAAACAATGTCCAGACATCTTTTTCCCCTGTATTTTCATTGTTATTATGGGCTCATGCAACAGCAAAGTGGGCGTGTGCGTGCATTTGTGTTTTTTTTTGTCACAAAAAAAGGTGAATACAATTCAATTATTTTTATTACGGAATAAAACATCCTGTTCCGTTGGGCTGCATTCAGCCCAGTATTCAAAGGGTTGACATCACTAAGAGAGTGACTAATTTTCTACGCGGGACTTGCTATTTACGCTGGTAAATGTCACGTAATTGCGTCATTGATGTATTTCCCGAGCTCCGGATATGCCACTAATGCTGTGTCGCGGTAATATTTACGTATTGGCATATATGTATATATATATATACGCATAAATGTATGGTCATTCGCACATGGACAAATACGGACTGGGGCAACATGTGAATTCTATATCCTTCTATAATAGCTATATACTAATGCATCATATCTAAACTTACTTTGTGCTTTCGAGTACACACTCTGGTGTAGTCATTTGAATATCCATTTACGAATCATGAATATATATTTTTATTTTACATACTACAAAGCTGGACAGCTTTCGCCTATGGTTTTTGTAAAAACCTTTTCCGTCTTTTGATCCTACTTCAAAATTTATATTCAGCTTTCACGCAAATACTGACCTAAAATATAGGACGCGCATCCTTTTTATGGTCTGCTCTGACGAGTTTAGCCATAAGGCTGGGGGAAATCTGATGAAAATTAAGATGATGATTTTCTTTTAAGATTTTCTCTCTGCCACCAAAACACACATACAGTCTCAGGTCTGATATTATACCTGAAATGACAAATTGGAGATGACAGATTAAGATCTGTGTCTGAATAGAAATCGAGAGTCTCATACTTTTCTCATGCGGCACTTCGCCACAAGAAGTTCTGTACTAAAAGCGATGCCATTGAGCCAAATGCAAATGTCTGCCAACAACTCCGGAAAACAAACAAAATGGATGCTGGCCTATGTAGGATTATGGCTTAAATACACAAAACATATGCATAAGGAGAAAAGTGTCAAGTTGAATTTGTACATATGTCTTTTATAGTTAGAAATCACCATTATCACTTTTGTCATTTCTGTTCTGCTCAACAATTCGTGCCTGTATGTAGCCTTTATACTTGGAAGGAATGAGTAAGTGTTATTTTTTTGTGCCAGACATCTCAATGATTTTCCACAAAAAAAAAATAACATCCTCTTTCTTCAAGTTTTCTCTCCATCGATGTAAATATGGCAGTTATGAAGATGAGAAGATGAAATAGTAGGAATATCATAATATTATTTTGTATTCCCGGATCCCCTGAATTTGTATGAACATGTAATGTGCCATTTGCTAGTACCATACTCCGAATTGCCAAATGTATGCTTTATTTACGTGAACGGAATGTCTCAAATGCTTGCCAAAATGCTGAGTCTCTCATGAATCGTATTATTGTTATTCCCATAACCTTACAGAGTTATAGAAAGTGCACTAAAAGCATTATTTTGTAATCAACCGCATCACCCTCAGCTCACAAATGGAGAATTTTAAGTATACCAAACGATTTTGTTTTGCATACAAAAACATGTCTGCAGATTTGTAAACATATGTACCTCAAGATGTTCATTTTCGACATGAAAAATCACTTACAATTATAAATGCTCAACTACAAATTCATTTACCTGAACATGAAGCAGACGATGAAGGTCAGGAGAATGCATAAATAATTTATAATTAATGTTGGTGTAGTCATTGTTTCACTCACTTTGCTCCTAAAGCACGTGGCTTACTCGTCACCAATTACAAGAATAGGGGTAGATGTACACAAAAACAATTTTTCCTCTTTTTTATTAGGACGACATGATTAAAATTATTTCCCGTTTTTTTATTTATCCTATCAAACACACTCGCTGCGTTTGTTTTGGTGAGAACTTTCGTCTGAGAAAAACACTCTTGTAAATACGCTTGTATGTGTACTTTGATGTAAACACCTTCCTTAATTAAGTGAAAAATATTTTATTGCTTGATTGAGGACATTCAAGTTTTCAGTTACACAACAACACCCTTACAAGCGTATGTACATATGTATGCAAAGGGCATATGCGAAAACAAGTACTATTTAAACCAAGAATGTTCAAATCGGAAATGCAGGCAATAAATTACAAATTTTATCTCATAATTCCCTGTACATTATCCCGTGGCGTAATCGGACCCACCTGAAAGCCATTTGTACCTTCTCTGATTAAAAATTATTTAAAGTGTGCTAAAAGGCATAGAGATGTCAATTGGGGTATATTATGATTTCTACAATTTTTTTTTGTTCCTGTAAAAAAAACATTAAATAACGGCGAATGCAATTGAACAGACACTTCTTGTACAAAGAACGACTTTTCGTGTGTGTATTCCATATAAAAAATAGCGATGGTAATACAACAAAGATTCTCCCTTTGTTTCCTAATTACGCCAACCAACATGTGTGTCCCAGGTTTTCAGTGCACATTTTTACACAAAATGCTGATAAATACGTTTCATATCGCGTGCTTCTTTCAATATTATCAGCCACTACTAGTCGGTAAGAGAACCACACTCCATAAAAAAAACCGTCCCAAACTCGTTTACGAATGTTTGTTCTCACTCCAAGTCTCCCTAATTAAAGCTGTACACGAAGGGAGAAGAACGCTTTATAGGTATAACTTTCTACAGTGAACTGGTTTCCTCTAAATACCCTACGATCTCAAATATCTCCCTGGAAACTCCTTTGTTCATAAACCTTTTAATTTTTTCCCTCTTCCACCTTCATTTAACTTTTTCTCCCCAGATGAAAGGAAAAAACGTACTAAATAACTTACCTTTTGAGTTAGCTATATGCGTATATGGGTTCTCTGGCAATGTACTCATTTATATGTTACGCAAAACTCATCAAAGAATAATAAAGTGAGGGGGAGAAAAAGGGGAAAAAATTGTTTTGCATAAGACGGCAGATTCCTGTTTGGGCTACTTTATAAGCCCTAATACATGTAATCGGCTTCAAGAATCATTATCTTTTTTTTTTAATTCAAGCTTCTTCTGATTATTAAAATTAATTATGCCGCAGCTTCAAAATGAGGAAGAGGAATTGGAGGAATCCAAGGAAATGCTTGGATGAGATTTAATGTATTTTTGTTTTGTTTCATGGAAGTTATACTTTAATCTTATTTTGTTTTGATAACATGGTATGATTTATGGTAAAAGCAACCCGACTTTTGCCTCCTCTGCTTAGGTAGATACATACGTAAAAATTTTGCATATATGGAATATACAAGACATATATAGCTTTTAAGCTCAAAAAATGTTTCAAATTGCTTCATCACAAAGGAGAATATTTTGGGATTTAAAATTGTCAGGATGGGACTACCCAATCATGAGCAAATGTGGCTTGTGTAAAAGGAAAAGGAAAATTTTGTGGTTTTTTGGTGTGTAAAATCTCAGAATATATATTTTGAGGTCGGACGCTACCTTCACGTACATGTTTCCTATCTAATTCCTCACCAAACTGTAACTATTAAAAAAAAACAGTTCCTCTTTGAATCCATTTCCTGCCTCAGTTCAAATGCCACCAGCTGCATAGAATTAATAAAGTTCCCTTTGCTCGTACTACACATTTTGACATGATGTAATGAGTTTATACATTCGTGAACAAAATACAGAACGCCTTTTTTTATTGTCCGTTTTTTGGTTCAGAGAGGGAAAAAATGTGTAGCAACTGGTATTTTCAACCCTCGGTGGAAAAAAAAATTGTTGGAAGCAAAGTCACTGAGCTAATAATGACGTTCAGTCAGGTCTGCATGGAGATAAAGCACAGACTGAAAAAAAAAGCGTTAGCGTCTCCCCGCATCCATGCATGCAGGAAGCGTGCCTCTGGCATATCTCAAAAAAGGCTTACACGTATAATAATCTTCTTTCCAAACTGGACGAAATGGTTTGGGATGAGTCATAAAACACCTGTAGGAGTGTGCCCGGGCTTATAATCATGTTGGTTGGAAAACCTTACGTGACTCAACATTTGCCCAAACAAGCCTTGCTTAACCGGAACTGAGTTTGGAAATTAGTGCAATCTGGAGTCTTGACGCAGGTTATTTATACAGAGACAGTCGAACGCATGTGTATGCATATATATATCGATGTACATCTATACACAGATAATTATATCGACTCTAATTCATTCCGGATTTGATGTCTGTGTAACGGTGGCCAAAGCTCAGGGATTCACTTTCCAAACCCATCCAACTTCCAATTCCAAGAAGAATGGCTTTGTGGTTTAAAATTTCTCTGGAATCAATTATTTTTTTAGCCTCCAACTACAATTACGTACACGTTCTATACACACGTTAAATACACACGTTTTATCCTTTCAACATACGTTTAGAGCACTTCCCCAGCCATGCCCAGAAAATTATTTTCCTGGCAAAGGAAAATAATTTTCTAAAATAATAATTTTTAAATACATACCATAATATTTGGATTCAGCAATTTACAAATACAAAACTGTGACTTTTGGGGTTGAAATTGAGGGAAATCACCAAGCCAGATGTAGGTGATTCGTACAAAATCATAACTTGATTAGCAAGGGAATCTGAAGTTAAATAAACGTAAACATAAAAACTGGCTTTTCTTGAAGCACATCTTAAGTGTAAATAAAACTTCTTTCTTTACTTTCCCCCATTTCATGTTTGAAAAAGAAAGGAATTCCATATTTTCCTTCTTTCAGTCCGACGCTTCTTTTGCTAAGAACAGGAAGTCCTTTCAACAATAATTTGACAATAAAAATCACAGTCTTTAGGAGTTCTGCCACATGGGAAAAACCTAATATTATTCATACTAGAAGGACGGCCAGTCGGCCAGTGAATAAAGGGCGCGGGATGAATCCATTAAAGCCAACATGTTGAAAGCCATTTGAAAAGCAAATAAATGACATGAGCGACGAGACAAGCACAGAAACTCGTTTACAAGACTTTGGAGTCATAAATGAGATGATGAGCTGTTCGGACGCTCAGAATTGAAATGGTTCCCGCAGTAGAATTTAGTGTGACAATGAGTTAATAATAATACTAAAATATCGTAGTTAGGGACAAGTTACATTAGTATTATTATGACTATTATTATCATATCTTCCTTCCCAAGCCTTGTAAATTGAATTCGAATTAGAGTCGAGGTTTCGAATATCTCTGAAGCTTGACGTGCTTTTAGGACGCAAAATGCGTATACACGTGTTTTTATCAACTGTACTTATATGTATAGTAGAACATTTTTTTATGACTTATAGCCTTACCTCTTTTACTAATCCCTGGTTGATGAAAAAAGATGTTTAAAAATTCACGAGCGTATGGTTTGGTCAGAAGGTGCATCGTTCGTATTTTTGGTACATATACATAGGTATTTACATACATATATTCATCTGTAATTGCAAAGGCTCTGGAGTGGTGAAATGAAAAATGTTTAGTAGAATGTTTAGGCGTATATATATTGTACATATGTATGTATTCACTTTTACTTTCTCATGCTTTTCATTTCAATGTTACGTCTTATGAGCCTGGTGCGTTTAAAATTAATATGATTTCCGTGCAGCTTCGCATTAACAGTGTTTTAACTCGAGAGTAACTAACTATAACTACTGCTGCATGCGAACTTAGTTACCATTTGAGTCCCAATTGTATTCGAAGTCATTCATGAATCCCTCGTAGCTGAAATATGACTTGCCAACAGCATATGACTGCACAATACGAATTTATACTGAACAATAAGTGGTTAATTTTTTGCCGTAATCATGATCCCTGCTGCTGCTCATGCATCGTTACGGTGGTGAAGGCTCGCTCGTGGACATTTCTCACCTCGTAAAATGCTGATTATGGATCCATTTTTCTGCTCCTCAAATCAACGGGTCAAGGAATAAGATGCCCCTTTGAGTTTCATGGGTTTTTGATTCTATAAAAAAAATGAAAATCGCAAAAATTTAATATTTTCTTGCCGGCATTATCCTACCTCCCACATTTACCTTTTCCCATTCAATTTCACGAACAAATTACAAAAAATGGGAAAAATCAGCTTTTGACTTTCCGCATGTGTGTGGTGCATACAGGATGGGTAAGTGCATGGATTTTTTTGAAAGTTTCCGTTAGTAATTTATCCTCAACATGCGCGTAGATTACAATTTACAATGCATCATTCGACCAGTCAATACATACTTAATGTGTATATTGAGAAGAAAAGTCACAACTTTTTTGTTAAAAGCCCAAACATTGTCATCAAAGTGGGTTGTCGTCATACAAGAAAAAGAAGAAAAAAGAGCGAACTTGAAAATCGATTTCTCTTTCAAAATTAAGTACAGTACAGGAGCAATAAATAGTTCGTTCAATGGAACAAATGTGTGTGCATACACATTTTGTATGTACACAAATGCGTACACACGTGGATACACGAGTTTTGTGAAATAAAATAAATCGTTGGAAGAAAGCACTGCTCTCCTCCATGCTGGTTGATGGTGGTGATCTAAACAAGCAAGTGATGCGTTAAAAAGGGTTCCCATTCTGCCCCATCAGTATGGAGTCATGCCCATTAAAACAATACAGAGAGAATTTCTGTGCGGAATTCAACAGGTTGTTGTCTCGGGTTGGATTGCTTTGCCTCTCTCTCCCCCTCAAAAAAGAATCTTTTGTTTCTTTTCAAGCCCATTCAAATGCGCTAACTAAAGATGCAGCAGTTGTCACTCTTTCCCATGCGTTTTTCCATGTTGAAAAAGAGGGAGGGGTAGCAGGGAGTCTTGGAAATTGTCAATATACCAAAATGGAGCGAAAAAACGGGAGGAGAAAGAGTCTCTCCCATGTATGTGTGGAGACAGATGGTTGAAAGAGATTTAAAAAAGAATTGTAACTATGTAAAAAAAAACATGAGGTAAAATGGTGTGCACTTGTTTCCCCGAGTTTGACAACTTCATTGAAGCATTATGTATACTGAAGGAGATCGCATGGGCAATAAATCACGTGAATCTTTTAAAGAACAAAAACGTTTGGGTATAGGACCTTATATACCAAATATGACGACACACTCTCTCTACATAAACTTTTTAGTTTTTCCCTTTTCTTTGAAACCAAATATATGGTGTTTATGTTTTAGAAGACAGAAGAGAAAAAACCTCCCCACACCTTTAAATAAGAAGGAAA
This sequence comes from Disparrhopalites patrizii, assembly GCA_034698585.1. Taxonomy (NCBI): domain Eukaryota; kingdom Metazoa; phylum Arthropoda; class Collembola; order Symphypleona; family Sminthuridae; genus Disparrhopalites; species Disparrhopalites patrizii. Next base: position 6,557 of record JAQGBT010000696.1, on the reverse strand, counting down.
AGTTTTTATTTACTTACGAAATGGAGTAACAAGAAGGGAGAATTTACTACTCCGCCAGTTGTTTGAGTGACAGCTTAACCCAAAAAAAGATGTGGCAGACGCTAAAGTTGGTAATAATATGACAAAAAAATAAAAATATACCTATACATCCGTGAAACAAAGTTGTAAAGGTAGTAATTGATTTAGGGGACCTCCGAGCACGTACGGAAAACTCTTGTTTTCTTTTTCTTTTTCGTCTTCGGGTAAAGCACTACTACTGTTTCCTATAGCAGATCTTTTTAATGCTAAAAAGAAAGTTGGAAGGACCAATAAAGCACTCCTTAGCTACTGATGTGCTACCTGCTTCGTAGAAAAAAAAAGAAATTGATCAGGCATACATAACAGTGTAAATATATTGGGCTAATCACATCCTTTTCTCCTGTTCCAAAGAGTAAAGCAAGGTTGCATTTTATTTTGTGGAAAACAAGTTTTCTTGCGTGTGGGAATTGTTTTTGTCAATTAGTTAAGGAGAAAAATTATTTTTGGATCTACCACGGCGGACTTTGTCCTTTGATTCTGAAAAACACAGGTAACATCAACGATTTTCCTTTCAAAGAGTGACGCAAATACGATTACAAAGAAAGAGCTCAGGTCCCGACGCTTTGCCATGTTATACCTTATGGCATTATGCAATCTCACACACTCAGGTAGCTAATGGGAAAAGTATAGCATGTGGTGTTTAATTCTTAATTTGTAATCCTTTTCTCTTCATTGTCTCTCTGTTTCGAATTCCTTTCTCTCTCTCTCTCTCTCTCTCTCTCTCTCTCTCTCTCTCTCTTACACACACATACGAAAACACATAATCACTTGTTTTATTCTTCTGAATGACGTCCTAAGTTCATTGCTGTATGAAAATGATGATGCATTGGGTAAAAAGTAGCACGGAGAAGGGCAAGATAGGACTTAGAGATGAAAAGAGAGTGGGAATAAAAAAAAGAGAGATGGAAACAGACAGAATGATAGAGAACAGATAAACAAAGAAAAAAGTAGCAAGGGGATAGAAAGCTAGAAGAAAAAGAAGAGAAGAGAATGGAAAAAGGAGAGAAAATAAATAGAAAGAAGGAAATGAGGCAAGAGAGAGAGAGCGAAAAAAGGGAGAGAGCAAATGCAAGGGCAGAAAAGGAAAAAAAAAGAGTCCGAGAAAGAAAGAGAGAGAAAAAATGAGAGGGAAAGAAAGAGCTTGAGAGGCAAAACAGAATTACATCAGAGAAGACTGAAAAAAGGACGGAACAAAAATCAAGACAAAAATGGTGACTTTGATGGTGACAACACGCTCGTTATTCAAAGTGACTCCCAGAATATTCATGACAATGAGTTGGTACTATAATAATGAGTTGAACAATCGTCATCCGAAATTGATACACGAGCAAGGCACCCAAGAAAAATTCATAAATATACATGCATATATACACAAGGAGAATTATCATATCTTCGTGCGTGTTGACTGTGGTCTGTGTCAGAGAAAAAAAAATCAGAGTAAAATACGGTTTACCATTTTATATTTACAATCCCCATAAAAATATACACGCATACATGGAAACAAAAAATGGGACAATCTTGTGAGAATGGCTTTTGGGTGTGCAAACACCAGATACATATTTAAAGTGTACCACAGGGATAAAAGTCCGGTCTCAGGTAGCCGTGTGCATTGCGTACTATCTCACGATTTAAATTATATGCACAGTACAGTTCTAGGAAAGTTCAGATGTCAGGAAAAGCTATGATAATAAATATTGTAATATTATAATGCTATATATATGCATTTTCTCTCAAAATTTTCAAGCGCACCTTCATACTTTTGCCCATTGTATGGAGTTATAAAAATAAAATGCCACAGTGCTTTGCTTATGTATACAGACGATGAAGTTAGGGGGTTAGAGGATAAGGAGAGTAAAAGGCATGTTATGAGCAGGTAAGGGAGTCCAAAGTAAAAACAAAGTGCAAAAGGTATAATTCCCAAAGCTTGACTCCCTCCTCTCGGCATTGTGCATTTTGTGAGTTGAACGGGAGGATGGCTCTTCAAGTACTCTCTTGACTCTCTCTCATTCTGCCTGTCGTCTTTCCCCCCCTCTCTTTTACCATATACTCTCATGAGAGAGCTCTGCAACTTTTTCTATTTGATTTTTTTTTTCATATTTGACTCCACTCTTTTGCCACAGTGTGAGAGGATTCTCATGAATGTACACCGTACAAGAGTGAGGCTCTCCGTTCCCTTGTCACAAGAGTTTGAGCAGAAGGAGTGACTCCATCAGGACGAGTCTCTTCCGAGAGCGGCATCCCCTCGTCCTTTCCATAATATCAATGCTCCCAGTGTTTGTCCAGTGCTCAATGTGACATAATTTCCAGGTGGGGGTATTACGAGCATGGTGTCAAAAAATCCAGTGTTTATATAAAAGTGTGTCTTTTGGTTTTTTTTTATTTTAAATTTTATTTTGGTCAACAACAAAAAAAAAATGTCAGTGTGGATCATGTGGGGGTGAAGAGGAACAAGAGGGGTTTTTTTCCTTTAAGGCCGTCCTTTGTGCAATGGAACTCCAGGATTCCAATAATGGAGAGGGTGAAAGAAGACGCCGACAAAAGGATTCGGAGGAAGAGCATGAGAAGAGTAATAGTTGTATTAGAAGAAAAATACATTTCTCTAGATGTAATAGTACTAGCAGGCGACAGTGTAGTAGGAGCTCCTTCACAAACAATGTGCTTCTGCCCTTAGCCTTAATTTTAGCAATAATTTATCCCAAATCACTCCTAGTCGACTGCACACAACCACCCCAACATCAACAATATCACAGTGTGAATAAACGAAATGGTGTCCATGGGAACGGAGGGGATGTGACTAGTGCTAGTGGAGTGTACTCCTCCGGTTCCTCCTCCTCCTCGTCCTCCTCCCCCTCCGGAGCTTCCCCTCCTCCCTCCTCGGGATCAAATGGGAGTGGTGGGGGCGGTGGGGGTGGAGGGATTCCCAGTATTAGCCATCCGGTGGTCCCTGGAGCCTCCGTCCACCTCTTCCCGCGCTATGGATACCTTAGTTTGAGTATGAGAGTCGTGCCACGGAATGACACACAAAATTGGATCTTCCTGGAGCCCTCCAAAGATGTTTTCCTTCCCGGGACCACCAAAATCCAGGAACAGTCTTTCACCACGTCCGACAATAGTTTACCACTTCATAATGAGTTTCACATTGACCTCTGTGAGGATGTGCAACAGTTGACGCAGGCCTACTTCCGTCGCTTCATCATTGAGGGACTGGAGAAGCCTTGGCATGCCTTTGCTGGCGGCTGGAGAACTCCCAGTTTGGCCAAATTCTTTGGGATTGACCCCGTTTTTATCAAGGGGGACTTCCGCTACATGCTCGTCAGAGTGCTCATGGTTCGCAAGGCGGGGAAACTCACGCCCCTCCCAAATGTCACCGTCGCCCCCACCTTCCAGGAGTATGTCAACTCGTTCCGAATCAAAGATTACCAGTCATCCTTCAATTTTTTTAATGAAGTCGGGACCCATTATATTAGTTCATTCTTAACGGGGAATTCTATTTACCAGGTAATTACGAGTGATTCTTCAAGTCCTTCATTTATATATATATATACATATATGTATTTATGTTTTTTGATTGTAAGGAATTCTTTATCTATATATTTTCCCAAAAATATCTGCGTTCTCTGTGTGGGTAAACACACGTCGTTTTCTCCTTTTTATCATGTGTGTTGACAAACACATTATCGAGTGTTTGTTCTATGTGAGCAAGCAGTGAAGATCTTCTCTTTTCGCATCTCTTGAATCTCTTCCCACTTTATCAGTGTATAGTCAAAGGCTCAGAAGTGTCAAGTGACGATCAACTCCATTTTATTCTCACTAATGAATGCATAATTAACTTCGTCTGTACCGTATAGAAAATAAAATGTGAGAAGCTCTTTTTTTATTCACACTTACGCGGACTGCTAAAAAGTATAGTAGAAATAATAAAAAAAGGGGTAATAATCAGACTCGCTTTTTTTAAGTTTCTCTTCTATATTCACGTTTCATTATTTTCTGTTCTTGTCCCTTTCAAATTTACAATGCGTGAGAGTCTTACAGAGAGAGAGAGAGAAGGCATATACACAGAAGGGAAAAGAAAAGAAGCTTCAAATGAAAGGAAGAGTGCAAACAAGAAGATTTTTGCTTTTCATTTGGCCAAATAGAGCAAACAGTGTCTTATGGTGTCTTGCTCTCTATGTATAGTTGATTGAATTTGTTTTATCTAAAAAGAAAAGACGACCAACGTATTTAAGGGAAAATATGTTAAGAAATAAAAATATTATACGGCAACCCACAAGTGGTTTCGGTGGTCTAATTTGCGCACTTCTAACAATAGCAGAGCAGGCTATCATGGAACTCACTAAAAATGGTACACTGCTAGGGTAATAAACCATGGCAAAAGGATGAGAGTAAAATTATTGTGTGTGTATAGGACTAAGAAAGTACAATGAATCGGATTTCTGCTGGTGTAAGACATTCGTATAATAATATTCAATTCTTTCGCCATTAAAAGTGAATGGAGCATTAGAGGAGCAACAAAAATATTCCAGCATCCAAGCGCAATAAAAAATAATGTCTTTATTCTCCCAACACTTCCTGGTAGTTTTTGTTGAATGACACAAAACTTGATTTGTTTCAAGCTCTTGGAACGCAAGTTCTTTTTTTTACTCGTATTTTAGTTTTTGCTTGTTGCGGGTGAGTCAAAAGTAAATACGGTGATGGTGGCAACTGTTGCTTCACGATGTGCACAAGAAGGCTAGGAATACTTTCATCCACATTCACTTGCACACTCGTGAATCCCTCAAGCACTTCCCGTTGTATGAATTTGTAGTTGTGTCCATCACGCAAAATCGAGCTTAAGAGGAAGACTTAAGAAGAGGGTGAAGTTCAGTCTACTGAGCATTAATATTCTTGCTAATATCCTGTAAATCCGTATCCAGATAATTGTGCCACACACGTACAATATATTCTTACAGAAAAGCTTATTTTCAAGAATGCTCACAGAAATATTTGGGGAATCTGTAGTGATGCGATACTCGAAAGAAAGTCCTGTTGTGGACAAATGTTCTCATGCGAAAAATCACTTTTTTTTGTGAAATAAGGGTTGGCGGTTGGCTCTGTTTTGACTCCTTTTACCCTTTGCCTTCATACATCGGCATGCCCTTCTCTGCCAACGTAATATCTTTGAATGTATCCTTTCAAGTAAATGTTTCTGTCATGTAAAGACGCAACGTAATCTGTCTGGAAGCTTCACCTTTGCATCCCTTTGAGTTTACGACATTATAAAGTACATACAACTGTCCAAGTATTTTTCCAGTTGCCTCTGTGACCAGATTTTTGACATGATTATGATGAGGTTCCAAACGGAAAGGAATTCCCTTTTCGGGGAAGAGAATGTCAATATCATTAAGGGCGGTGAAGGCACAGAAAGAATACGTTTTTGTGGAGTCTTTCGCTCCAATTCCGGGACACCCAGCTTTTTTTTCCTATGGACCTTCCCATCCAATTAAAATTGTGAAAGCCATCCAATGAGTTTCTTTAGCCGAAATAAGAAGGTCGCTCCCTTGAAGGACGTTGTAAGCCGGACTAAGCGCTTTTCTCCTCCGACCCATCAAAATCCAATGACAGACTCTCATCACTCATATCCATAATTCACCACTTTACACCTCTGCGTAGATGGGAGGGAGTGATTGTGGGTTTATTTTGGCTCCCTGAATTAATCCTGAAATACTGCGTGTGTATCCTCATATTTTCCTCTTTTTTTCCCGTGTGTACGATCTAGAATAAATAATTTGTTCTAAAAGTGGACACGCGCAAATCCTTGTCTCTCATACATGCGTGCATATATGTGTGCATTTATACATGTGATATACACGATTTGACTCACCTTTTTAGCCCAAGATTATATATTATATATTGCCTTGTGGAAAGAATCACTTTCTGTCGAAACCCGCTGAAGCTACTAAAATGCAGTTAGGAGCAGAAAGGGCAATAACAATTAAGTTTCCCCTCCTTTCCTCTTTGCTACACCTTGTATATGTAATGAGACTTGGGGGTTGTCGAGTGTGCTTTTAGCCACATCCATACACACACATGTGAAGCACTTCCCGTTCCACAGCTCTTCTGTCCAAAGGAAACGCGTGCTATTGAGGATGTTTGGGGAAGACGAGCGGAGGGGAGAGAATTCCCAGGTTTTTGGTACTATTTGGTTTCCCTCTTTTCGGGTCCTTACGTGAGGATACGTATATAAGGCATGCCCATGTAGATATAAATAAAATCTTTGGGCATATAAAAGAAAGGACGAACAAAAACAGGCTCTATTTTTGGATGATTTCCCTCCGTTTTACCGCTTTCAAACAAAATTCCGGCTCTTGGCATGTTTTCCCTGACTGCACCTTCACAGCATCAAGACTTCCTCTTCATGTTTTGTTTTCCTTCAGTATTTCTCTCTCTCTCTCTCTCTTTCTCCCTCTTTCTCCCTCTTTCTCTCTTTCTCTCTCTTTCTC
>JAQGBT010000695.1:0-44350 GCA_034698585.1 Disparrhopalites patrizii | reverse complement strand
AGAGAGAAAGGGAGAAAGAGAGAGAGGGTGGGAGAAAGAAGCGAATGGGATGCAGACGTCTTCTGTGTCTATAAATGGTCTTCTTCCTATATAGTAATCTGAGATTCACCGAACGTGAAGTCATCACGGTGAGAATTTAAAGCATGAGGATCCAAGAATAGATAAGTTAGCTTCTCCTCCCAACACCACCATCCATCCCACTTGCTTATACGTATATCCTATGGCTCGGGTATGGTTGAAATCTCCATCTTTTACCTCTTCTTCATCCTCCTCCTCTTCTCCTCCTCCCAACTTCATTTTTTGTTTTCCTATCTGTAAAAAGGACAAGATAGTGTAGACAGAGAGAAAACATTGCGAAGTAAAACCGTTCCTCGACGTCTTTTGCCTCCTCCGTGAAGTGGAGAAGCTTCGCCCGACTTTTTTTTTTTGCAAACGTTCCCTGTACGTATGTATGGACCATGGGGATTATAAAGATATGGGAAATGGTGGTATGTGACTCGTACGTGACATAGTGGTGGGGTTATGTGATGATGATACGAGATGATATGGATGATGCCCGAAAAGCCACCGTCATTGTCTTCCACGCTTGCTCGTTACCGCTCCCGTAGCATTCTCATAGTCTTTAGAGCGTTTCTGAGCTTACCCCTTAACGTAAGGGAAATTGTAAGGCTAGGAAGAGCTCTCTTCTTGACTTGCTCTCGCCCGTCTCTTTCTCTCTCTCTCTTTCTTTCCTCGTTGCCGAGGTTTCGTTGCTTGCGACTTGTGCTTTGGTGGTGATTATTACCAACTTGAGGTTGCTATCATCATCGTCAGGATCATCATCGCCAACAGACTTCATCGTCGTCAACCTTCTTGTTGTATTTTTTTCCTCGAAATTTTCCCGAATAAGCCAGATTCGGTGCGGTCACTAGTGTTATAAAAGCGGATTTCCTTCAGGTATATTATCCCATTTTGAGACCAAATAAAATCCCAAATCCTCCCTCATAATCTTTGTCCCTAAATCAATCGGATTCAGTTGTAGAAATATAATAGTTGTGTATGGAAGACGGGATTTGAAATCAGGATATATTATATTAGGGAAGGATTTTTCCTTTGGTGTTGGATCAAAAAATATATAAGTTTCGAAAATATCCTCTCGAATACATATCTTCCTTTACGAAACCCAAGGAATTTTTTTTTGACGAAAAAGAAAATCTGGTTGGGTCGGAAAGCCAGAGAAGATTTTTGTATCGGTATAGTTCCAATTCCCTGTCGTAACGAATCCGCGAGTCGTCATTTTTCCAATTTTTATTCATTTTTCTTTTGTAATGTAAGTAAAGCTTTTTTATACAGAGAAAAGTGTTGGAAGAAAAAAAATTTTTTTTTGGTTAAAAATACATTTGTTCCTGCTTTTAAGTGAATACTTCCATTTAATTTGGTGGATCTTATATATTTCTGAAAAAAAACTTCTTCTACTTGTTGTATATTACAGTGAGTGCGTCAGTTTTTGGAGTCTAATTAAAAATGGCTTCTATGGCCAAACATACTAGCAAAAAATACACGTACACGTCTTCCGGGGGCAAGGTTGGAAACGCTGATGTGACCATTGAATATAGTTCTGATCTCAGTTCCTTGTCACGACTTGAAGTAAGTTGTATTTCATTGTTTACATACGTATATATATATATATATATTCAATGTTATTCACCATACCGTTTCTATGATTGAAAATGGTGTAATATGTTATTAATTCCTTCCTTCTTTGGGAAAATTCCTGCGTGGAAATTACCGGGCACTTTCTCCGGCTTGGAAAAGGGGTGAGGGAGGAAGCCGCTCACGTTCTAATTTCATTTCTTGAGTACATTTTCTTGGCTCCCATTGAATGTGTCTCAAGGACATGTATCTATATACATTTACCTTATGAGGTCTTTGTATGGGAAAGATTCCGGAAATGTCTGCCGCTGATGGAATATTACATAACTATATTATAACAGCGGTGGAATATATTATTATTATCATCATTTTTTTTATTTTGTAAATTTTTCCGGATTTAAACCACAAAAACAGCATGGATGAGTAGAAAGCATGTCTCTTGAGAGAAAGGATGTGAGAAATTCATTGAGCGTGTGTTCATTTCAAGTGGATTGTGGGGGGGGAGGAGGTGGGGAGAAATGTATAACGTGTAGGTTTTATGCAATAGTTTCAAGAAGTGTTTTCGATGCCAACACCTGTCCTCTTTCTTCATCCCGTCATGAAATCGCTTTTTGAATCATCGCCAAAATTAGTTCTCCCGGCTTATTCACCAATCCCATATCCTCTTTCTCTCCCTTCTTTTTCTTCTTCTTCTTCACTCTTGCCTCTTGTTACGTGTGAAACCACCACTTTTCTCTTCTATAACAATTTCTTTCTTATGAGTATATTACCAGCCTGGTAAATACCTACTTTTTTTTTTCCTCTCACACAAAATCCCTATGGACTCATAGAAACGCACGAAACTATCATCAGTTCTTATGGGGTTACACTTTTTGTTCGTAAATATTTTGGAACGTTATATGATCCGATACTGCCCCGATATCATTTCACTCCTTTGAGATATTCACATCACATTTTTTAAAAGTATAATACACGCTCAAGGAATATACACCAACATATTTTCGCCGTTAATCTTAACGGCTTCACAAGTCTTGCTGGATATATACATGTGAGGCTGTACCTGCTTTGGGTATATTTATTCCTTGTATAATGGATATTATTGCTCCCTTTTTTCTTTCTTGGTCTTGACACCCCATTTAAATAAAGGCGATGGTTAGTATGGGAACATTCATACGTGAAACCCTTTTGATACGCCTCTGGCCCAATGCAACAAAAGTATTTTTTTTTCGCTCTGTATGAGAACGTAATAGTATTTCATGACTTGCATCTCTTTACACTGTAACAGAAGAGCATTTGATCCACTATTGAAGTCACTCTCCCCCCGAAACCTAAGGAAAATATTGTAGAAAAAAAAAGGTCTATTACGTATACATGTTCTTCTAGCTACCCCGCCCCTTCAAATTATGCTCCATGCAGCTACATACATAATAATTTACACACAACCTACATTGGTAGACATTTTAACGGGTTGAGTAAATGTGAACAAGGTTCCTCTGCGTTCACACTTTCTTGTCCCCCCTTTGTATAACGTGAGGAGCTCAGAGCCAGTGGCGTTGGAGGAAAAAAAACCACTAGGCAAATTACATTTGTATGGTAGTACATAATACTATTGGCTATGTGCTTAGAAGCAACACCTAACAAAAATGGTGGAAGTATAAATTGTCGAAGAGAGGAAAATAGGCGAAGAGGATGGAAAACAGATATTTAGGATACATAATCATGAATACTTTCACACAATTAGAGAAGATATTTTCCCAAAGGGTTTCCTTTTACAAAAATATATACTGTAGTTCTTTTTTCTCTCTTTTTTTTACGAGAGAAAGTCAAGGTTGATGATTCACATGTGTGGACCGATTGTGTATTGTACTTAATTGAATAGCCTTTTTTTTTATTTTCGGACTTGTTGTTGAAAACATTGTTGAAGGGATTTGATTATTATGACATGAGTCAAGGTGCCTCATTACACACACTCCTCTGTATGTATGTATGTCTTAGTCTGCGGAAAATTTTGTTAGTCTGTACAGGCTTTACTTCTAAAGAAATCTTGAGCTCTGGTATGATCAATGTATGTCCAAAGTTCTGAGACGAAGTTCAAAGTCAAAACAAAAACAAAATCATGAGATCTGTCCCTCTGGGAATTCATCCTATTAAATTTGCCTTTAATAAGCCCGAATATTTTACCAAATTTCCGTTATGGGAAAGATGTTGATCTTGGCTGCCGCCATGTGAATTTGATAAAAACTTGTACGGAACCAAATGATGAAAGTGATCATCAGTCAAAGCCCTGTACTTACCACTGTAATATAGACATTGTGCAGACATTTTGTTAAAAATTGTCTGTTGTCAAGTTGGGGAAATCCTGTCGCCTGGTTTTTGTGTTGCTTTTCCTCAATTATCTCCTCTTACACAAATGGATGGGAGTGTGGTAAAAGTGAAGAATGAAGCACACGCTCCAGTTTAAAGAGACAATAATGTTCCATTTGCAAATGGAGGATCTTCAGAGGAGGGAGAGAGACAGAAAATGAGTACAAGTATCAGAATGAAAATCAACGAACCAGTGCCAAAAGCTAACAACAAAGATGGTGGATAAAAGAAAGTGTTTACGGAATTTTTCAACTCTTCCGTGCTTGAAATTGATAGTTTCTCCTCCTTTTTTTTTGTAATTTTTTTTCTAAAGAAACACCGATGAAATAACTTGGGGAGAAGTGTTGAGTTTTTCCATGCAGGAATATACCATTTCTTTAATTTTGTTATCATTTGTCACTTTCACCAGCCATGCTACAAAGTATAATGGTTAATAAATGTATTCTCTATTACAGGACAAAATCAGACTTCTTCAAGATGACCTGGAATCGGAAAGAGAAATCCGCCAAAGAGTAAGTACATGGGAAAAGTTCTCCTACCTTCTCTTTTGTGTACCCGGGTTTTATTTTGTTTGTAAGGCAACCGTTGCGCATGGATGAACATATGTTGGGTGAACAAACTAAATCCTGTTCCCCACTTCACTGGAACCGCATTGTTATTACCTGGTAGTAGACAACGAAAACAAACAGGAATTTTCAAACAAAAAAAAAAGAACAATTCTGGCCAATGTAAATGAACTGAAATTTACGTGGAAAATAGGAAATAGGAAATGAGAGGAAGGAACATTGCCTAGGTAAAAGTGAGAGTGACAACCAGTAAAGGAATTTTTATTTTTCATTGACGGTCCATAAAACTGCATTTTGGCCTCTTTTGAGTGTATTTTGTATACCTTCTCCCATTCCCTGGGCTACTTTTTTCCCTTCTCCCGTGAAAGAATTCCTGATTAAAATCAAGGGTTTTTTTCTCCCCTTCTCTTTTTAAACTTTTGCATAAAGTTTATTTGGTATAGAGCTCTACTTTGGCATTGTGCCACCGAGCGAAAGAAATGCGTTCGGAGACACTACACATGCACGATACATGCCTAAACGTCTTTAGAGACCGTCTGTTTCACTCTCTTTCCGTCTATCTTTCCCTCTGGTTTTTGTTCCTAAGTGACTTTATGTGTATTTTGAACAACGAAGTGTGTGTAGAAAATACCCACTCTTTCAACTGAACTACTTGGGTATTTAAAAAAAAACGCGTTTTTTTTCTTTCTACTTCTACAGGGCTCCTCACACAAGTGATTTGCTAAACCTCGATTTTATTTATGCGAAATCTTTATGGGGGCTTGCTTTCCTTTACTAAACTACTTTACGCAGGAGTTAGTGTGTACAAAATATTTTTAGCTCCGCTTACATATATCTTGTACAGTGTGCATGGACGAGACGCAACATACTTGATGCCGCAGGGATAGGAGCTCTTTTTTTTTATTCTTTACAAACTTGCACATTATAGTATTATCTCCCCCCAAAAGAAAAATCTTGCTTCTCCAATAGAAAAGCGTACAAAGTTGAGATTTCCTCATATTTTCTCCTGAAAAATTCGAAATGTATCTTTCTGGAATTTTCCTTCCTTAATTTTCTGATAAAGAACTAAAAGTAGGTCATTTCCCGTAAAGGTATTTGGAGGGCAGGGGGAAGATTTACGTACGTAATTACCTCTTGATGAACGTCATCATGTTGAATGATGCCTTGTGTATAAAGGAAACATAGACAAGTCTTATTTTTATGTCTTTTCCTACACAAAATAAACTTGTAGTTTCCCCCCTACTCCTTTGCATTAATGGCTTTTTTCTCAGCAAGTGCAACAAGTGCTGTGTGTGAAGGTTTGTGCAGATCATGATCAGTGTGATCACCATCATTCGTCTTTAAATAATGTTGCGATTGGCTGGGAGTGAAATTCTTGATGAACAAAAAATTTGGGTATAGCAAAGAAAAAAAAAAGGCATGGAGAGAAAGCAAAAAAGAATGTGGGATACGAAGTCTGTAGGGAGGAGTTCAAAGGATAGTTTGATGAGTGCTTTTTAATACGGCGAAGAGATGCTACATAAGAGATAGTTGTGGGTTCTTACAACATTTTCCTTCAACTCTCCGGGTGGTTCAAAGGCATTTCAGGGAGGTTGAAAATACTAATAAAAAAGACTCCCAGGAAAAATTATAGAGTCGTCTAACATGTAGGTGTACAACAACATTCAGAAAGAGGCTTGTTTCAAATTAGACACATGATTTTTTTTTTTTTACTTCAACATCATCTTCAAGCTCTTTCCTTGATTCAGCTCAGTGTAGACTAAATGGGTTGGAAATGGCTTGAGCTAAATATTGACACACGGCTTTAGTACCATATTTCTTTTGATCTATTAAAAACATGTCTGGCCAGAATTTAAAAAAGAAAAAAATCTTGACGGGAAATTACATAGCATACGAGCTTGTGCATTTAATTTAGACTCAGTTTAAATGCAATTTCAGAAAAAAAGGGGTTACCGCCTTTTGAAACCATTTAAATGATTTTGAACTCGTTCAAATTAAAATAACAAGATGAATCACCACCCAGCCCCTGTGTGTTTTCTGGGGGCACTGTATAGATTTGGTCTGAGAAAGAGTTACGACTTTTCCAAAGGATGTATAATTTCCTCATACCTCTCTCTCTCTCTCTCTACCCGTATTTGAATAAATGAGAAGCATGCCCAAGATTAAAAAATTTGCTTTTTTGTAAACATCTGTCTCAGTGAATCCTTTCACTTCTCTTACTCAGAGATCATTAACAAAAATATTATATAATGTCATTTGCCATTTCCCTACCGGGGAAAATCTGTTTGGTTTTAATCTTGTGGGGACGTGGGTAATGTCGACGTAAGGTTACGATAAAGTGAGTCACTGCAATTTTACGAGTTTAAATTCGGGTAAGTTTGTGGGAGGGAAAGTGCAGTTTGTTTTATTTTCCAAAAAAAAACATATAATATTTTTGTATCTATCCAAATACTGCGCAGTTCACGAGACGATGCTGATACGATGATGGTGACAAATTGATATTTCCTATCACAAAGTCGGGTAGCGTACACATATCCCATATTTTTTTTCGTTTAAAAGCTCTTGTACCTATTTGCTTAAAAATCCTAGAAAATATATATTTTGAGAAATGTTACGGATATACGCAACAATACCAAAGAATAATGTGTTTTGCATTGGTGGGACAGCTCCTCAAAGAAAGGGGTAAAAAGGTTGGGAGGAAATGACAAAACATTAAAGAGAAAGAGTAATCGGAAAGATTTCGTGGGTTATTTTTGACTTTTACCTTTTCTATATTATATATAGATTCCCTGTAGACCTCTATAGGTGTCTATAATAACATGACCCTCCTAATGCTCCGTTCTCTCCCTTGGTGAAAATGATTACATACCTATACGTACGTATATACCTCCGAAAAAAGAAAGATAGCTCGTAGTATTGCAACATCTATTCTTATTAATCCTTGTAATTCTCTCTCATCCTACGCAAAAATTCATTCCCGCACAAGTATGTATTTAGTAGTTCCTTCTCCGAATACTTCTCCCGATGTCCTTAACCGTCTCTTTTATGAATACTTTGACTTGCATGTACGAGATGGAGAACGGGCGTAGTGTGAAAAAAATGGTGGCATGTATGCATATACATATATTGTATATATATATATACGTAATATACATATACGTATACACATGTACACATTCCCACTATAAACATAAATAAGTTCTCTCCCATGATATTTTCTCGGCACGATTCCCCGAAGGTTGCAGAACGTTTTGAAGCTGTTGTTTAGTAGCAAAAAATAAAAGAAAGAGAAAGAAAATGGAAAGATGTATACTTTTGGATAGGAAAAAGAATCCTCTTTTGCACACTTCGGGACTGTTGCAGTATTTTGTGCAATGCCATCTTGTAGCATCGTTCTGTCTCTCCTTTCAACACATTTAGCCTCACGGACTTTCCCTGTAACATTTTGCTTTCTCGGGGAACTCGTCAGAGTCAGACCTTGTCATATTGTTCTCTTCGCTACTTCGTAGTAATAATGATGCTGTTCCACTTTAACGATTGTCCATGTTCTCATGCATGTTGCACAATCCTTGTCATTTCTTGTCATTACGGATGAAGACGAAAAAGGAGGATTCTGGTAATGTTTTCTGAAATTATGAATGATGGTTGGAAATATAAATGAATGACCTTTTCTTTCTATATCTTTAATGCCCTCGTAGATTGAGCGGGAAAAGGCTGATTTAAGCGTCCAAGTCATTCAGCTCCAGGAGCGACTGGAAGAGGCCGAATGCGGTGTTGAAGGACAGGTAAAATTCTATGGAATTTTATTTTCTTAAACTAGTTTGATTGTTGCTTTAGATGGAATAATATGGAAGAGGTACTTCCAAGCACAATATACTAATATATTATGACATTATGTGGATGCAATTCTTCGCGATCTATTATTTAATTTTACCGTAAATTCCAAGGTTGTTTCCTTGGCGGAAATAAATAATTTCTTATTAATTAATTTCACCACCTATCTATCTGTATATTATACGCTCTTTCTCTCTAATTTGTGCCGCCCTAGCTAAACTATTTAATGAATGGATAGAAAAGGAAATATGGTGAGCAGAGCTTATTTTCCAATGTGATAATGCTGTGACTTAGGGACTCAAAGTTTATAGTTTAATCATTCTTAACAAATGAAAGTGCGAATGTATTTAGTTTATGTATTCAAAATGTATTCAAATTATTGCACAGTTCGAGATCAATAAGAAACGCGATTCTGAGTTGGCCAAACTCCGTCGATTGTTGGAGGATGTCCATATAGAGTCTGAGGAGACGGCGATGATCCTTCGTAAGAAACATCAGGAAGCACTTGCAGATTACCAAGATCAACTGGACCAATCTGGCAAAGCCAAAGCCAAGTACTATAATAATAAAAATGAATATTATTGTTCATCCTCGTGTGAGCCCGATAACTGAGTGTGATTAATTTTTTGGACTAATGCTGCATTAAAATTTTGAAAATATTTTTAATATTAATAATACATCATTAATAAAATTGTTTTCGTGTGAAATTGCTGTGAATAACAAATTGGAGACTTTCCATGGACGAATAACCAGAGATGAATTTTCCATATGATTCCTGCATGTAATCTACCTACATATGGATGTATACCCGATTGTATAGGTATACATATGTACATCTATGATTGCATAAATGAACGTGTGTTGCTTAGTTTTGGTGTGTGAATTTAAAGATTAACCAACGAAGCTTGTTCTTCTTCTCTTACGCATATCAAGACCTTGTTTTAAAATATGTTCTAATTAATCAACAAAGAATAGGAACTTTCAAAAAAGAACTTCATAAATCTCGAGGAAGATGACTTGGTGTTTGATAATAATCATCCAAAAGGGTGTAGATAGCAAGGGAACTGGAAGTAATTATGAGAATGAGTTCAAAGGGGTACAAAATATATAATATATTCTGCAAATACTTTACAAGGGAATGAAAGTTTTATTTCGAGTACTACGCGAGACACAATTTTTTTTATTTGCCAATGTGGTATTCCACAGGATTTTTGTTTCATTTTCATTGTGATTGACGAGGTTTGTATTATAGGAAAAGACGGAGGAAAGGAGTAAGAAGGAGAAAATGAAGAGCAAAGTTTGAGAAAGTATGAAAATTTATAGGATAGAAATATATCCTATGATGCGAAGGCCGGTGGATAGAGAGATAAGACCCGGAATCTAAAAATCTATTTTGGCATAGACTTTACTATGCAGGAGGGAGTGATTCTGTCGGCTTATTTTTAGAAGCTGAGAATTCCCTTCAACCCTTTCTCTCTCTCTCCTTTCCTGGCGTCATCGTCACTCTACCTACCTACTTTGCCACTGCGACCATTGCAATTCTGTTTTACTTTTTTGAACTCATTATTTTGCGCATTTTTCACGTGTAACTTCCTTAATCTTTCCACAGGCACTTTTTTCTTGCTATTTCTCTTACGTATATATATACAAGTCATACAAACCATCTATTTGAGCTCCCTCCCTCCCGGAACCCTTATGGGTTTCTTCCTGTTTTTTGACATTCCACAAAAAGGTCAATTTCACCAGTCCATTTATGGGGGAACGTGATATAATGTTACGAACATAGTCTAGCACGTATAAAATATGGTATGCCTATACTTCGGAATGGGCTTGATTATAATGTTCGGGGTATTGAATTGCAGTTTGTTCCCCGTCGAAACTATATGATGGAGTAAAATTACAGTTCCGTGCTAAATGTTTTATTGCGGATCTAAGGATTTACAAATTAAACCTCATTTCCATGTAGCACGAATTAAGCAAGTCACGACGGTTTTTCTTGGCCAAGTTCATATATAATCAGAATTTTTGAGCAAATTTATTTGTTTTCGCCTCCAGATAGAAAAAAAACAACTTATGGTGGGTGATGATTGATGATTGATTCTGATGTTCATGCAAAACGTGTATAAACTTGTCACAAGGATTTTGATTGCGATGAAAAGAACTAAAATACGCAGTTTTGGCATTATTAGAACATAGTGGAATTTCTTGCAAGAAATCTGAACTTTGTAAGAATGGCTATAAGACTTATTGAAGATATTATCTGCGCCGTCCAAATTGTACAAATTTTTCCGAAATAATGCTTTTCACATTAGTAGCAATTGTAAGAATTCCCCCTTGTCGTCCATGTTTAAAAATGGAAAGCCCAGAAATTTGAAATACTCTTTGCTCATTGTTTTGTTTTGGAAAAGCACAAATAGTAAACAACGATTACGCAAATATAATTTTACAAGATTCGGCATTAATTTTGACGGAAAAATCCACCTTTCATGTCACTGATTTTATCCATAGTGGCAGAATCAAAACAGTTAATTTTATAAAACAGACGGATTTCGAATTAGGAAAGAAAAATCGTCTTGACTTGGTCAAATCCTGCTGAGTTGAGACTTTATTATCTTAGAACGCCAATGAAATCTTGGGTTGGCATGTATTTTTGTTTAATTGTATGCGTATAAAGGGTGAAGTTCATCAGCCGAAGAATAATTGGTGTTAAAATTAGTACTTGTATCGACCAGCAAATTCCCTTTTGAGAAATTGCAGGTAGTTTCAGCAATAATAACTAATACATTTTGTAAATAGGTAAAATCACTAATTGCGCTCCAAATATGACTCCATGTCGTAGGTTTTGCTTATTACTCAACCAATCTCACTCTTACTAAAAGCTTAGCTCGACGAGCTATGATGTAAATCTCCCCTTAACATGAAATTAATATTTTGGAAACGCTTTGCATTAAAATCGTTCGTATATAAATGTTCGTATTTGTAAACAAAAATTATTTTTTCACAATCCCTTACAGGGCCGAAAAGGATAAGAACAAACTCCAGCAAGAGATCTATGAACTCTTGTCTCAAATTGAAAGTATCAACAAAGACAAAGTAAGTGAACTTGACCAATTTAAATGCAGTGCCATAATTTGGATAGGATTTGTTGGTGGGTTTTTTTCATTAAATTGGTGCCGTGTATTTTTTGCCTCGACAGTTGCATAGCATCAAGCATGTTGAAAAATTAGAAATCACAGTTCACGAGCTGAACATCAAAATTGAAGAACTTCATAGAACCGTTATTGACATCACCAGCGTGAAGCAGCGAATTTCAACGGTACGTGCACAAAGCTATCTAAATATCTGAATATTGTCCAGGACTGTAATCTGTAATGTCCGGACGAGGAGAAAGATGGATACTGACATGTCATTTTCTTCTTTTTTGTTGTTGTTTTTTCCTGTCTGGTGAACATCTGCAGGAGAATATCGAGTTGACGAAAGAAGTCCAAGAATTGAAAGTTTCAATTGAAAATGTGACTTATTTGAGAAACCAAGTGTGCAGCCAATTAGATGATGCTCGTCGCCGTCTTGAAGATGAAGACCGCAGACGCCAAACTTTGGAGAGCAATTTGCACACTGTTGAAATTGAATTGGAATCCGTTCGCGTGCAATTGGAGGAAGAATCTGAAGCTCGTCTTGACCTCGAACGTCAACTCGCCAAAGAAAGGGCTGACTCTACTTTGTGGAGATCTAAATATGAAACCGAAGTTGCCTCCAGGGCCGAAGAAATCGAGGAGATTAGGTGAATATTGATTTTTAATATGGCTGGAAATATGGACATTGGTCAAGATACACCTTTTACTTAAATTATAATGACTAACCGTTTGTATCACTGTGTCTTGTAGACGAAAGTTCCACATTCGCATCTCGGAACAAGAAGAACAAATTGAAGCTCTGTTGGCTAAAGTCGCCGCTTTGGAGAAGCAGAAATCACGACTCCAGAGTGAAGTTGAGGTCCTCATCATCGATTTGGAGAAGGTTAGTTTATAATTGCCCGATTCTAGAACAAGACTATGGGTTCAAATCGTGACCGTGTGGAAAAATCCAGTATTTTCTAGTTAAAATAATACTGAAATTAATTTTTAGTATCTGTTATATCTGTTTGAGTGTTGCTGTTTAATTTTATTTTTCAAAAAAAATTTATTGCATTTTATTTTATTTGAATGTTTTGATTCAATACTCTACTTCACGCTCGTTTTTGAAATTTCATCCATAACGGTCCTATTTAAAACCTTCTGGAAAAGTCTTATCACTTTTTTTTTGGTTTTTTTGGTAAATGATTTAAAATTCGCACTGACGCTTGTATGGAGATCGCGACAACTTCTGATCAAGCCTATGAAGCCAAAGCATTTGATCTTCAAAAAAAAGGTTAAGCTGGGAATTAGATACCAAATTAAAATGTGTGTTCGGATTTGGCATAGGCTAATGGAACTGCTAGGGAACTCCAAAAGCGCGTTGATCAATTGGAGCGACTGAACGCGGACTTGAAATCTAAATTGGACGAACTTGCTGCCCTCTACGAAGCCTCTCAGCGTGATAATCGTGCCAAACAAACTCAAATCCAACAATTGAGCCATGAATTGGAGAAGACTCGCGAACAAAAGGATTACCTTACCCGTGAAAATAAGAAGCTTGGAGGTCCAAATTTTTTATATTATTTAATTAATTTCGGTGTCAATATTTTGCAAAGAAACATCTAATTTTAACCATGTCACCATGTGTTTCGAATTCTTCATTGATTTCAGACGATTTACACGAAACCAAGAGCTCCCTCTCTGAAATTAGCCGCCGATACCATGAACTTGAATTGGAAACCAGACGTCTTGAAAACGAACGAGAAGAACTGTCTGCTGCCTACAGGGAAGCCGAAGCAGTACGTCATTTTACGATCTTCTCCCTTATAAATTAGGACATTTCTTGAGTTTCATTGGCATTTTCTCGTAACAATACTGTAAATGACATTTGCCGTCAAAACGGTAAAGTATAAGGTCATAGTCGTACAGAAATGAGAAATGTCTGTGATTTCCTGAAGACATCTTTTTACGCAACATCCAATTTTTTCCAAACAAAAATTCCGCTAACAATACTTTCCCAAGCATGGTTGGAAGTATTATGGGAATTTAATGGTTAATGCTATTCCCAAATTCTGTATGTCAGTGCTCAGCACTTTTTTCAAACTAGCTTTGTACCCTAAATTGACCAGTTTTTCAATGGGAATTCAATGAACTTGTAGAAAACATTGAAAAACTTGTTTATTACATTAAAACTTCACAGACATGCAACCATATGTTGGATGTTTACCCTGCCGGACATTATACGAATGAGTATACTTATCCACATTGGCATTACGCATTGCTAGATTGTAAGAAGTCGAGCAAAATGCAACTCGTGGGAAAAGTTCGGTCAAGAGTAGAGATTTCATGGATAGATGATTTAAGAAATTTTCAATGCCCTTCCTCAATAAATCCCAGGCTTTGAATGATCAGTTTTATTTGTTTGAGGCATTAGTAAAACATTTGGGTGATCCGTTTCAGGGACGCAAAGCTGAAGAATCTAGAGCTCAACGACTTGCATCTGATTTGAGTCAGTTCCGACATGACGCTGAGCGCAGATTGGCAGAAAAGGATGAAGAAATTGAATCTATCCGGTACGAATCAGTTTCATTTATTTTATTTTTTTATCTTCATTTCCTCATTTTGCTTTATTATTCGTGACTCTCCTTTCTTCCTAATTTTATCTTTCTTTATTTCCTGTTTTGTTCCTGATTTCACCCTTGTTTCTTCCTCTTTCCCCTTTCTTCAATGTGTCCCTTTGTTCTCCTTTGACGACAGGGCTTTTCTTCACGATATTCCTCTGGCTTCTTGAATATTTCCTCCCTTTTTTTAAAAAAGCTCATAACTTTTGCCGTGCGTGTGCATGTTTTGGTTTCGACTCAAAAAATGTAAATGATGCATAACACTTACGCCATCAAGTCATGTTCCTTTTCGTACTGTAAGACTTTCCCCCTTTGAGAAATATAGCTAGAGCTCCTAGAGGAAGCTTGGAGAGTTTTGTTTGGAGGTTGGCAGCCACTAATCATGTGTTCGTCCCCTTCTCATTGACTGTACCCGTGAGAAAGAGAGAGAATGCAATTTAAACCGCAATTACATGGCTCCTCGTGCTATACAAGGCCGGCGAAAGAACATGTGTTTTCTCAAAAAATGCGTACTTATCATGAGGACAGACGCTAAAAATGACTTTTTTCTTCGGGTTCTCACTTCTGTGTGCAAAGTGTCTGTTAGCACTTCCCTTTAAAAAAAAATACATACACATATCCACGTTGAAATCATCAGTACGTATGAGAGTGAAGGATATACGGCTATCCACAAGCTTGTAAAAATGACATAGCTACAAATGAATGCATATCTCGTCCATGTGAGTTTTTATAGACCCTACGTTCACATTAAACTCTGCAATTTTGCCAGATTTTTCTTACGCTCCCGTGAAAATCAAGGACCAAAAACTTCACACAAACTTGTATGTGTACATAAGTTTATGTATACACACAAGTATTTTTCCTCATTCTTCTTGCCTTATTACCTGGCCATTTGGGAGTAAGCAGGAAGTTGTAATTTAAATGGGAATTCAACATACATATTCCATTGGGGATTCAAATGTAGGTTTTTTTATATTTATTTTGAGCAGAATTTTTACAAGTTGCAGGATGATGCATTTAATTTTAATAATAGTTGTTTTTTTTTAATCTTGGTTTTGGTAACTTTCCCCGACGGAATTTTGATGATGCTTCCAGGGGGAAAATCATCTCGGGTGGTTTATCTCAAGAAAGTTTGGAGTTGAACACACATCTTTTTTGTACTCACTATTATAGGTTGTCTCCGAGTAGCGACACGTTAATGATACGAAACGGAGTAGGAAAATAGCGTTTTTCTTGTAGTATCTTGTGGAGGAGACAGAGATATTATATATTGTGTGCAAGAGGCGAAGTGATACATCATCGTTTCCTCCTCTTTTCCTTTCTCTCTCCCTCTCCTACACATCTTTTCTTTTGGGAAGATATGGCACCTGCTCAACTCCCGGTGTCTGTAAGAGAGAAAAAAAAAGAGTTCAGCGAGGAAAAAAATTGCCCAATTTTTTTTTTCTTCTCCAACATTTTAAAACCTTGCCATCTGTATAGGGGAATTGTAAGGGGAAAAAAAGAAAGAGTCCAAAATAAACTTCATATTCATCACTCTCAAGTCAACTTGTGCTTTAAAAAAAAGTATATAGCGGGGGATATCATGTAAATCACCATTCCATTGATTTACTCACATGTTCATACATACATGGTATACCCATACATGTCGTTCACTTTAAAAAAAGAGTTCACATGCATTCCCAATTTTCTCTGTGTGGGAATCAAAAAAAAAGGTGAGCAAAATGTCTGTAAGCGAACTCCGGGAGACAACAAATATGTATTACCTGCGTATGTTTATATGGGTGTCTGAATGTTTTTTTTCCTCGCAACACGCACCCAGACGAAGAACCACGAATATAATTACAGACTCGTACTTATAATGTTTTTTAAGGCTTTACTCACACACGGAAAAGGAAGATAACGGTATAGACCGAGAAAGAGAGAGAGAGAAAGATTGAGAGAGAGAGAGAGAGAGACGCGCAAGGAAGGCAAAAGCAGAGAAGAGTCCTTTTATACAAAAGACACGCGGCTTATAATTTATTTTGGATGCTATTTTTATGCTTTTAGCATACAATAGTTGGCAGAAGTTGGCTAAGCTCTTGGGGAGAAATGTGAAGGGAGTAAAAAGTTGATGCGTCTTCGAGCGGCATTTGCTCCTTGGGAGTTGGAAAAACGTGAGATTCATTACATCTGGACAGTGAGGGCAACAATAACAAAAGCATGTTTTCCACGGCTCAAATTCATTTCCCCCCCTCCTTCAACATTTTATTTACTAAAAGTGTGTAGATATAATAATTATTATTATTGTCTAACCGCTCCAAGGGCACTTCAAAGTGTTCCATCCACAATGTTTGCTCCAAGCCCGTATCTCGTGATCTCGTGCAGTGAATTACTTCCACAAAATCCTGAAACTCTCAGTAACGTTTTTGGAATCACTTCTCACTGTTCTTCGCACTGCCTTACGGCCTGGTTGTAAAGGATCCTCATTGGTATCCTGTCCCAGAATTACCATCAATTGACGGCTAGTGTAGTACTTGGTGAATTCTTACGTTTTTTTTTTCAACAATTATTTCTCATGTGCCTACCTGCTCAACGATATCAACGATTAATCAAGTGACCATTGGAATACTTACCAACAAATTGTTCCTATAAGTATAACATGGCTTCAAAAGCGTCCACGTGCGCCATGGCTCTCATGGCAGCCAATCGATATGAAGCACACTCCACAGACACCAGTTCGACGTTCAAGAGACGACACAAATTAGCCAATAAATCCACCTACGAAGATAATTTCAATTTTGCCTTCAGTTTCTACCAACCCATGATTGAATACCTGGATAAGAAACTGTCGGGACTACAAATGAAAATGGAGGACTTGCCCCATCTACCCTACTTAAATGAGCGGGGTCTCCAACGTCGGGGAAGTTTCCGGGAGGGTCGATCGGATGGTGGGGCCTTAAAAAGAGTGGGGGCAGTCCGAGTCCGTTCTTTCAATGAGAGAGATTTCCGGGATTTATTATCCGAAGGCTCCCAAGGGTCTTCTTCCAACAGTAGAGAGAAACAGTGGTTACAGAGGAAATTGAACGAGGCCAGATTTTTACCTAATACTAGTAGTGCTTCATCAACAATCTCCTCCGGTTGGACGGAATCTCCGGGGAAGCCCTCCTCCTCCTCTTCCACAGTCACAGGGGATTCCAGTCATTATTCAGTGATGAGCAAGATGTCGGTTAAGAAGCAAACGGGAGCTAGGACCATGACAAGGTCCCAACAAATTCCCTTTGGCTCCTCCGCAGCCTCCATGAGTGGGATTAGCAGTCACTTTGATGAGGAGGATGGCGGCGGGTCGACGAAGCACGTGTCATTTGCCACTCCATTTGCCCTAAAAAGAAGTCGTTCCTTTGGTGCTTTCACGGAAAAGGCCGCCAGAGATGTGGAGAATCAATTGCATGCAGATGTGCTCCATAATATAGCCAATAAATACAGAAGCGTCGTCTCCGCAACGGCTTCAAACAAGTCACAATTGAAGAAGCAATTACCGCCTCTGTGTAGTAGAAAGACTGCTAACGATTCCTCCTCCTCCTCCACTTCCACCACCATTATTTCGAGGAGAGGCCAAAAAAGTGTTCAATTTGAGGAAGATCCAGATGACTTAATGAGCCTTCCTAGCCCAAGTACTACTAGTCTGTCTCGAGCTAATTCACCGCCACCCCCACCAATAAATAAGAATAACAATGATGAGGTTGCTTACTGGAAAGACTTGTGGTGAGGGACCAGAAATGATGTTAAAAAACAAACAAAAAAAACGTTGCAAATTCTGTATATATTTAATATTTATGCATAGTATATACATAGAAATTATATGGAGATTTGATACAAGGGTGTTTTCCCTTCCGGTCGCCCCTCCTTCCCTCGTAGATGGCGGGTGCATCGTAGTGTTTGCGTGGGTTTTGCTGCCAGTAATTTACTTAAAATTCTTTCGGCGTGCAAGGCACAAGGACGAGTTTTAAATATGTTGAATTAATTAAATCCCTCCAAAGACTTGCTTGTCTCCTTGATCTCTCTTTTCTTCTACCTTCCCTTCATACCTGCTTTTTTTAATTGTCATTCCTTTCATAATTATGTGGCAAATAAGAATGTAAAAACGATGTACGCAAAATTAATATGAGGAGGTTCATAACAATTGTTTTCGTTATTATAATAATGACACAGCAAGCAGATGACGATCGAAATCGAGCAATTAACTGCACGACTTGTTGAAGCTGAGACCCGGTTGAAGACGGAAGTTCAGCGCATTAAGAAGAAGTTGCAAATTCAAATCACCGAGTTGGAGATGTCTTTGGATGTGGCCAACAAGAACAACATTGAATTGCAGAAGACCATCAAGAAGTACTCCATCACGATTACTGTGAGTTTGCCACACTTTTTAATTAATTAGGGATTCATAATTAAAAAGATATTTGTTTCATTACAGATAATGTCTCCATTCTATTTGCCTCTATTTGTCTAATTGTTCTCAATTAACTATAATATTTTGGGAAATAACAGGAACTTCAAGCTCAATACGATGAGGTGCAACGTCAACTTCAAATCGCCTTGGATCAATATGGAGCTGCTCAGCGTCGTGCTACTGCCCTTCAATCTGAAGTTGATGAAGTTCGCAATAGCTTGGAGGCTGTAAGTATTTATTGTAATTTTGGTATATATTTTGGACATGAATTCCCGGGGTGAACTGATAATTTTTTTTCTCATGTGAAAAGGCTTTGAGAGCCAAGCGACAAGTGGAACAAATTCATGAAGAGGCCGTGATTCGCGTGAATGAATTGACCACCATTAACCTCAACCTCCAATCTGCCAAGACAAAGATTGAGCAAGAGCTCGGTATTCTTAGCGGAGACTATGATGAAGTTTCTAAGGAACTCAAGGTATACTTATTGTACTTCCTGGAAAGAAAGTGTGACACTTCCTGACAATAATTTATGACTGAGATCTATAATTTGGACGTGTTCTCTTTTTTTTTCAGTTGGCTGATGATCGCTACCAGAAAGTACAGGTTGAACTCAGTCGAACCGTGGACATCCTTCACGAGGAACAAGAGCGCGTCGTGAAAATCGAGAGCATCAAGAAGACTTTGGAGATTGAAGTGAAGAATTTGACTGTCCGCCTTGAGGAAGTCGAGACCAATGCTTTGGTTGGAGGAAAGAGAATTATTTCCAAATTGGAGGCCCGGGTAAGGAACTTTTTAGCTACAAATTTGAAGTTATCGGATAGTTTTTCTTTTTTGGTTAAATCGGCATTGTGTTTTGAGACGAAAAAAAAAACGAGAATAAAAGTGTCTAATCTCAACCCTTTGAACCTGTGTACTGTGCTTTAGCTCCGAGATATTGAACTCGAGCTTGACGAGGAGAAACGTCGCCATGCGGAATCCGTGAAAATCTTGCGCAAGAAGGACCGCCAGGTCAAAGAAATCATGGTCCAAATCGAAGAAGATCAAAAGAATATCGCTTTGTTGAATGAAGCTTACGACAAGGTCAGCCACAAGGCCAGCATTTACAAGAGGCAATTACAGGAACAGGTACGTCCGCGTTTTTCTTGGGTCTCTCACGTTTGTACACATCTTTGATAACCCATTGAACGAATAATCTAACCATTTTAGGAGAGCCTCTCTGCCACCAATGTGACCCGCGTCCGAAGATTCCAAAGAGAATTGGAAGCCGCTGAAGAGCGCGCAGATTCTGCGGAAAGCAACTTGTCCCTCATCCGGGCTAAGCACCGATCCTTCGTCACCTCCAGCGTCACCCCCGGTGCTAATGGACAAGTGTATGTTGTTCAAGAAACAAGGACAACTGACACCTCCTATTAAAAATTTTAAATAAAAAAAATTAATAACCACTTCCGTCACCACAAAAAAGAAGCATAAAAAACTATTCAGAACATCATAATTATACATTCGCTACTTTTCCTTGAAAACAAAATTTAAATTTTGACGTACTGAAACTAATGAATTTCGCTATTCCAAAAAACAAACAAGAAGAACAAAAAAAAAAAATACAAATTCCCCAGACAAAATTTTTGTTCCCCATCGGATTATGTAATAATACCTCCCACACTTTCACACTTCTTGTCACATCTCTGCTTCTCTCTAATATTTGAATGAGTATTGTTGTTGTTATTTTTTGGACGTGCAAACAAATTAGATGTATTTGCCAAATGCTACAGCTTATAACCATATGTTTTTTGTTGCGTATATTCAGTGAAAAATATATCTAGTCCGTACCAATTGTATCATGTTCTAAAACTAATATTGAATTTGGAAAAAAATAGAAAGTCAACAAGAAAACGTGACGTGACCGTATGCTTCTTCTTACGGAACTTTCAATTTGCTCAGTTGTCCAATTTTTTTTCTCTTTTCCCACTCCAAGCTTTAATAATGAATAACCATTAAATATAAGCCAAAGCACTATATATATGGAACATCTATATAATATCTCCAATGGTCATATATTAATATAGTTGTCATGCTGATAATAAAAAAAAATATTATGTTGTCTGAGTGTAAACGAAAAAGCAGATCGATATTCTCAGTGTATGTAAAATCGCTTTAAGTAACTATGGAACATTAAATACCACAATGATTAAACTTAAAAGCAAGAAGAAGAAAGGCAGAGAGAGAGAGAGAGAGAGCGAGAGAGAGAGGGAAAAAGTTTACGCTGTATTAACGTATGTGTAATGTTTTACGTTTAGAAACAACGCTATGAATTAATTAATACCTTGTAGACATTTTACAAAAAAGAACATTTGAAAAATGTGTTACTTAACGTCATTTGATACAATTTGAGCCGAGAGATTCAAAAGAAGAGAGTTATACATATATTGCATCATATATTATTACTACTACTACTATTATGTGTGTGTCCAGTTATGTCTTATTATACCACAATCAAAGTCTTTTAGGTTTTATCATCACTTATGGTTAAAAATCCCAATTTGCCTTGGTGATAGAGTGTAGATCTAGTCGTTTTAGTAGGGTATATTATGGAGCCAAAAAATATCGTATCAAATGCGAACATTTTAGCCTCATTTTTATCGTTTACACATACATATATACATATTATTCAATCGACTACATACATAATAGCAATATAAGAGGAAATAAGCTTTAGGTATATACAAGAAAGAAAAGTACTGTAAAATATAATATAATTGCTCATCGAACGCGTGGCCGAAGGATTTTGCTGGAAAATGTTTGGTCCCCAAAAAAAAAATTTCTTCTTGCTTTATATAAAAATAACGCACTCGCAGGGTACCGAAAAAAGGAACAACCACCGCCAACACGCATGTAATGTGTGCATTTCCCCCCTATGAAATGTATTTAAAAATTCAAGAGCTATATTACATATATTATGTAGATTTATAATATTAGTCGAGCCATCATAGCAAAAAAAAGTTAACATCTATATATCCTTCGACAGACGTTCTTTTGTTTTGGGGTGTAAATATTTTAAACATGTTTCGTGTTGTTTGCTGATGCTGATCCGCCGATCACAATACTTCGTAAAAATAATTGTTGTGCGCTAAATAACAATTCTGTCTCTATATACAAAAACATTTGCGTGACACACCGACATTTTTTTTGTTCATTATATGGTATCAAAGTTTAATTTTAATTCTCTCCATTTACTAATTATACCTCCTTTGTCCACATGGGTCCTTTTCGTGAGTGGTATATACATAGTAGTAGCTGGAAAATTATATAAAAAAATCATGAAACCAAAGGATTTGACGGCGGAGATACGGCTGAATTTGAGAACCAAGCTTTATTTTCACTCTCATGTGTGTCCTCTCTCATTATTGTTAATTGGTGTTACAAAAAAGCATTTTTTACCTCCTAGAAATGATTAAATGGATGGTTTACCTGATTCATCGTTCCAATTTTCCATCACCAACGAATGTTTCAAGGGAAGTAATTTCATCGAGAGAATTTTCTGTATTTTTCATATCAATTTTAAACCTGATTTAACTCCGCATCCAAAAATAATTATAGGTGGCTCCATTTACATATTTTCAATGAGAGTGTGGAAAAGCAGTTACCCTTCACATCTGGCTTTGGCTTTCACGTTGAAGACGGCTTTTGACACTGCTGAAGGGATACGATTATTATTCATTTTCTGAAGGAAAATACGGTGGCATTCTGGTCTGCTTCTTTGCCTCTGTTGCTTTCCCGGCTTATATGTACATATGCATATGGCTTACTTTATGTGTACATTTAATTATCATTTTAATTCCTTGGACTTAATAAGCATTAAAACCGTCTGCTTTGCTTTGTACACTTCAGAGCTTTACTCAGCAATTAAAATGGCTAGTCACGATATATGTAGTACTTAGCACCTTAAAAAGTGGACCTTTAATTAACCATCTATCGCTTGAAGATGGGCACATAAAGACAAAAGTTGCTTTTCCCCGTCGAATAATTCAGAAGAGATGTGTAAAATGTATGTAGAACTGTATTTGATATTTCCCCAAAAACTCGTCTAATGACTTACTGTTCGGTGAAAGTCCACGAGATTTGGTTTTCCCTACGAGTTATGTACGTATGCTCACGTGTCATGTGTATAAACGGAAGTGTGAAGGGACGGATTTGATGGTGAGATGGTGACGATGATAATATCCTACTATGAGATTAGGATGATTATTTGATTATAATTGCTTTCAAAACGATCCACACGGCAGATGAATTCATGAGCAATTTTTCGCTCCTTAAGATGACAATTTCCTGATTGATTTTGCAACCCGCTGACTTTTTCTTAAAACGTTTTCCTATGTATGTATATACTTACATGGTTTAAGCAATGATCTACACCGACTAAATGACAGAATTGTACCAGATGGGCGAATGATAACACGATAGGTAACTCTTTTAACCGCCAACCGTCCATAACCCATGCATTCGTGGCTGTATGCAATGGCAGTATTGCTAAATTTTGGAAAGACAAATATGTCACTATGATTGCAGTTATTTACGAGGGAAGAATAATGAACTTGTTTCTAATTATTGTTTTGTTGTTGGATGTTGCACAGTGTGCAATGTGCTTGTGCTGAAAAGAGGCACTGGAAAGAGTACGTTGTCGCCTCTGCAGAATCTGCAGTTCGTGGCAAGTATGGAAAACGTGTGTAAAAGTAGTATCGGATTAAATGAAAAATTTACAGTTTTGGCGGAGATAAATAATGACAAAAACGTACTTATTGTTAGTGGGTAGGAGTTTTATCCATTCATGTATCCCCTATACATATACATATACATATACATACATGTATATGCCTATACATGTGGTGCTTAAATCATTGTCCTGGCACAGCCGTAGCCGCATTATCTGCAATTGGTGAAGAAGAAGAATAAAAATAAAGAAAAAACTGAAACCGCGGTGATGAAAACATTTTTGATTACTTTATATAGCGCAGATGTAGTACATATATATACATATCTACACATACACGAAACAGAAATGTTAGTAGCGTTGCACATTCATTTGTATGATTTATCCAATGTCACTTTCAGTGATTATTTTCCTTTATAATTGTACTCAATCCGGCGTTTCCGAATGCGTCCAGACTATTATAAACTTGTCGTTTATACGTCAATGTGCAGGTAAAATTTTTAATTAGGACAGCAAATCATGGGAATTTGATCATCCACAGAAATGTCAGATGGCTCGGGATCCTTGCAGCTCTGCTTTTTTGTGGGGTAATAATTATTGTCACAAATGCATTGAGGGAATGGCTCCCCGAATTCATTGGGTAAATTGACACAATGTGAGTTGTTGACACATTCTAAAAATTTTATGGTGTAGTCCAAATCACATCCTTGATTCACTGTGGATAAACATTTATTTTTGTCGGAGTCAAATACCATCCAAGGATAAATGCAGTCACAAGTTCCGGACAAGCACGCCACAGCCAATCCCGGGTCACAACCATTAAAATCATTGACATTACATTTGTCACCGAACTGACCTTTCCTCTTGCCCTCAATGCAGTTCGTGTACATCACTATGAGTATACCGGCTAGAAAGAAGAATTTTGACGAAAACTTTTCCTACAGAAAAAATTGATTACATTTTAATTACTACATAGTCACAATTACAAGTTCACTACAATTTGCCTCAAGGGCTTCGGCCGGTGGGGCACCTCCATTCCAGCAAATTACAAGTAAATTTACCAGTATTGTTACCTTGCCAAGAAGAATTAAAAAAAACAACAGACGTTTGAGCATAGCAAAGGTTATCTTACCATTATTTTTCTCTGTCCTGTTCGTGATTTATGTTGCATTGGGTTAGTATTTCTTTGGCCTTCCAATCTTTCACTCTCCTTCGCCAGAGCTGGAATACTCGTTTGAAACGTGTTCAAGACATTGAAGAAGAGAAACTATATTTTGGCTAATTACTGCTCTTTCTGAATGTTTTATCCAAAAAAAAAAAGATGTTTCACACCGACACACAAATGCACTGTAAAATTACTCACGAATACACGCACACTAACACAAATGAATCTCAAGGTTTAAGGGTTTGGTTCATTTATTATTATGATCTGTTAACGTCCAGTAATTATAATTTCATACCCTTGGAGCTTGGGGAAAAACAGGGATGGCACAAATAAGTTTTAAGCAGAAAAATAAAAATTCTACATACATACACAATGTCTACAGAGCACTTCACTTTAAAAATAAATTCGACTTTTAAAAATCACGATTCTTCCAGCAACTGTCTCATTAGCTTTTCTGTCGAAATCATGAATATTAATATTAGTCCATGGCATACAATGGCGTTACAGGCACGTGAATTAGTCCAGGCAAAAATTATCATCAGGTAATAATGAAGTTTGTTCGACACTTAAAATTCATTTGTACATGTTGGGTCAATTTCACACCTCAGAAATTAGAATATGTAATATTGGAATGAAAAGAAAGGGTTGAATTCGTTTAGTTCATTCAGTTTGAAGTTTTGCAGTGTATCTATATATGTACATTTGTTTAAGGATTAGAACGGAATTCCCGGGATATTGAAAAACCGGGAGAATCCTCATGATTTTCCCTTTCCTCAAACACATTTTTTTATTTAGTCGGACAGCAAATCTGGGGTAATGATTCACCGTAATAGGCCACTTGCTCGTAGGGATCGGAACAATTATGTTTGGCCGTGGCTTTAAACTTGGCGTCACACACACACTGTGGGAATGGCTGTTTGTACTCATTGGGCAACATGAGACATTTGGCGTGACTGACACAATCCATGAATTGCACGTCTGGATCAATGTCACAGGGCTGGGAGACGGTGGACACGCATTTGACCCTCACGGGGTCATAGATCATCCACGGGTAGATACAAGTGCACTGGGAGGCAACGCAGGACAGGGCAGCGTCCAGGTCACAGGAGTTGAAGTCATTCTCGTCACAATTGGCTCCGTACTCGCCCTTCCGCTCACCCTGAACTTGACCCCCGGAAAGAATCAGAGGGATTATTAACAGGAGTTTCATTTCCTCCATCTTGGGTTTAATTCACGACTTCTGAACACAAAAAAATAAGAAGAAAGTATGTACACACAATTTTTGGGGTAATGAATCCAAAATCAAATATGATTATCTCCAGCGGACACTCTATATTTCCTGGATAATTCCACGTTTTACATAACACCAGGATTCGAGCTCTATCCTTTGTGCTTAAAAAACTTGATAATTACTTAAACTGTATACAAAGCCTATTGTTACTAGGGATGATAATTGGGCTTGATTCCATACTCCTGCACATTCATGTCTCAAAATAATGAAATTCAGGGGTGATGAATGGGTTAATTGTTGACAGTAACTTCTTAGGGGATGGTTTGAGGTTGAATGGCAATTAAATATATTTTCTATAACTAATAAAAATTTGCCACAGATCCACATATTTTATTGAAACAATACAAATATTTTCTTGAGACCCTTGAAAGGATTTAAAAAAAAATTGATTAGTCAGTCTACATATTTAAAAGATGATGACTGGTTAAATAACCAACCATTTTACAGTTAAGTGTTAGTAAAAATAGTATTAAATAAAACTGTCCTATGTCAATAGTAAATATGTTTTCCCACGAAAAAGTATTATGTACGATAGGTGCTAACAAAAAAATTTCGTACCTATATATAACCTCAAAATCTAAAAACTATCTCAAGTATTAAATGTAAATAATGACTTCCACTTACAATTAGCAATTTACCTTCAAAAACTGCAATAATCTCTCTCCCTTTGATGTCTCCGTTGATGCTCCTCTCTCGTCTGGGTCTGACTGGAATGCAATGGTTAATGTAATGACTGGTAAGAATGAAGTCCCTCTACATACATGCAAGTTTTTTGTTGAGCTCCAGACAAGACAATGATTATTATTGTTGAATTTTTAAACATTAATTTTTTTGCCCATCTTAACCCTCCATACATTCTGCATTTTAATGGGAGGGGAAGAGAAGGGGCATCACCTCTCATGGAGTCAGATTTAAATATTACATTATTCCTCTTCATCTTTCCTCTCTCAAGGATCAGTGAATAAGTAATCTTCTTCGTGGTGCCATTAACAATTTTTTTCTCAAGCCCTTGAAATCCGTGCACGCAAAGCATACAATATAGTTTGCCACGTAATACTGTTTTTTTTTACATAATAATTATGGCCTTATGGACCAACGACCAATTTTGGGGAGAAGCGAAACTCTGTTATTGCACATTTTTTTGTTGTATTATTCAGTCTATGTATCATTCAAATATTGTTGCTGTATTTGAAAAAAAAACGTTTTTTAGGACCATTCTCAAATTTCCATGTAACCTTTCTTGTTCAATTTGTTTTTTTTTTTTGAATTTATTTGCGTGAATATATGAGAAAGATTTTTTTTGTTGGAAACATAATGGGAAAGTTATTTTTGAATAGAAAGCAAGAGGGAAACAATGCATTTTTTTCGTTGTTTATGATGCATGGCTTGCATAGCAAGTATCTCTGAAAAAATTGTCAAGGTCATGGTGAGCCCTACCGTTTATTATGAAGGTTTTTTTTTCACCTTTCCCTTCGTCTCTCTTTACAGCCAATACGTCTATGCTTCCCTTGGCTGAGAGAGTGGCGGGTAAATTTTGAATTTAGGGAGAAGCCATGCGTTTGTATTTACTTAATTGAAGAGATTTCTTTCCTTTTTTTGGTGCGTATATGGTGCTAAATTTCTTTTTTTTTTGCCGATTTCAATATGTGATCTGTGAACTAGTTTAAACTAGATGAATTTCCTTGTTCTAACGGACATATTTATACCTCCTTTGTTTGAAATTCAGTCCCAGAGGAAACGTGCCTTATGAGCCTAACATGGGTTGATTTGTGAAAATGTATCGTGCGTACAACAATTGACACTTGTTTTTCCTCTATCAATTGTATTTGTGTAGTTTTATAGAAGCTAATTAATTGGATTCGGAATTAATCCCAACCTTTGTGGTACCTTTCACTACTACCTAGTCTTTACAGGTGGGTTCGAATTAATTTTGTAGACCATTCATGTTCACTGATTCACTGCCTGTAATCACATTGAATTGTTGTGATGTTGTAAATAAGTACAAATTAACACAAATAATTGACAGGTGGTTGGCACAATTTATTTTGGAAACAATATTAACAACAATTGTTCATACAAGGGGATTTCCCCATATTTCATGTCTGTACTCACAGGACGCATTCTATATAGGTAAGTTGAAAAGACTTGGGAAGGTTCGAATAGGCTGAATGGAGGTCATGTCATGTGGACTTGGACTAATTTGGGGAAATCTGTAAGTATACGGAATGGGTGGTCAGTTTCTTGGAGAAATCGTGGAGTTAATCTTGTGCAGTTACGGAAGTACTCCCTTTGATTTAATATAGGCGAGGTTAGGGATGCTGGAGGAGAGGTTATGAATTTGTGCAGCTTAATGTGTCATGTTATGTAATATTTACATCCGTGGTTTGCAATTATGTAAAACGAACAATAAATTAAAAGGACTTGGATCTTGGTGGATTTGTATTGGAGATGGAGATGATCTGTATATCAATATCTGGTTAGATATAAGAGCCAGAAGTCAAACTTTAGGGTGACTCATGTTTGGTTGTATTTAACGTTTTTACTCATTTGCACTCCTAATGCGAAACATTGTAATGTTAGACAGAGATTGCAGCATGATTTATCAGACATTTGTACCACGTATGTATGTGTGTATACATAAAGCGTAAAAATAATAATTTATACAACAGTGTGTGTACACTGTGTACAGTGTGTACAGTGATTCTGTGGCTTGTATGTATTTTCTGAAATCGGGACTGTTAAATTCGCTTAACATTAACGCACATGAAAATGGATTAGGTATTTTATGTATTACCTATAGTATTAGTTACTACACTATACTACGTCTCGGATGTGACGACTGTATCATTGGGTTTGCCATTTACGCTGACGGATTTAAAATTGATGTATTCTGTTTACGATTACGATTAACTTCGCTTCAATAAATAGCGTTTTGTATATACTCAAGTAAAAGGACAAGTGTTATTCTCATTCTCAAGTGGTTGTTCACCTTGTCTGTAGTATCGATTGTGAGTGACATTGAAGAATTCTGTAAGAATACAAATGTCACCGACGCATGAAAGCTTATGCAAATAGCTTATAGACTTTTTCTCTGGCTCGCAGTTCCATTTGTGTATATTGGATGACTTACTGCTATACGTTATGCTCTTGGTTTTATTGTTTTTTTTTATGTAGTGAGATTTCAATGACAATTTAGCCAGGAAAATTTTCATGAGAATAAGTTCGGTGTAATTTTCCGACCCCAGTGTTCACATAGTTATTTAGCCAGCACAGTAAACACTCGCAAGTTCAATTGATTTTTTGATTTTCAGATGTACAAACCAGTCGTCTGAGGGCTGACAATTGACAATTCAACTCAAACGGTGCAAAAATTGTAGTGCAACATGACTAGCTCTGCTCAGAGTTCTCGGTAATTTTTTTTGAGCAATTACAAGTTGCTTATTTGTGTTACGTGATACTTGTTGATACGTGTTATACGGGAACCTACTGAAAAATTCTTCAATCCTGGAATACAATTTCATAAATTCATGTCAATGGGATTTTGTTGTTTTACAGCCCAAATGACAATTTGAAAAGATCTGGGCCACCACCAGGATTTGCTCCTCGACCCATATCATTTGCACAAGCATTAGCGAGTGCTTCCGTGGGAACCAAAAAGGGTTTGGCAGAAATTGTTTGAATCAGTTTGGTGGGTGTGAACGGTTGAAAGTTGGAGTAGTGGATAATCATATGCGTGAACCTGTATACTTTTGTATTAGAGCCGTCATCTTCGCATCAGCCAACGCAGCCTCCACCTGAAACTGTGATCGGTGAGCTGCCCCAGAAACCCCGATTACGAAGAATTCCTCCCGGCAAAGATCGGAATGTTTTAAATTCGTATTTGGAATTGGAACTTAAAGACCCGGGCCATCGGGCACTGTTTATTGAGGTATTCCGAGATGATGCCGCTGATAAAAAACTAATTTTGGTGAGGGGAGTACCTGGAAGTGGAAAATCCGTCCTCGCCGCTCTACTAGCTAGTGTGACAACGCAAGGGGAAATATTTTCTGCGGATGATCACTTCGTTGACCGAAGGGGTGTGTACAGATTCAACCCCCAAGAAATTGGGAGAGCTCATGAAAGATGTCAGGAGGGAACAAAACGATCCATGATTAAATCTAAGTCACCATTGATAGTTGACAATACTAATACCATGACTTGGGAGATGATTCCGTACGCGAAGATGGCCATAGAATACGGCTACAGGGTGTTGATTGTTGAACCAAACACTTCATGGAAATGGAATGCTAGAATGCTAGCGCAGAAAAACACACACGGCGTGGCCTTGGATAAGATAAAAGGTATGATAGCAAGGTTTGAGAAAGGAATTACTCCAGACAAATTAACTCGTCAAGTACAATCAGAACAGCTATCCCAGCAGCCTCAACAGTCCAGGAAACCTAGCACACACGACTTGGAGTCCTCTCTGAAAAGTCTGAAATTAACCTAGATTCTTGTACTAGTGAGTACTAAAAAGAGTCTGGACATGTTTGCGCCATTTATGTAGCACATAATTTTTTTCAGATCTCTGATATATTGCTGAAACTGTGCGACAACAGTACCAGCAACTCATTATTTTTATAAAAAAATATACTTATTTTGTACTTGCGTAAACATTCTATATTCATATTAATGCATTCCGACTGCAAAAAATAAACTGTTATATGTACATTTGTTAAACATATTTCGTGTTTTTAGAATTTTAGATTACGTCGTAGCTGTGTCATTCACAAAATATTGGCGCGTGTAGCATGTTCGAGCATAGATTTTTGTCAAACTATGAAAGAAAAGAAGACATTGCGAACTCCTGTAGCTGTAGCAAGTAAGAGATCAGACTTGACGACGTGACGTCACATTTTTACTGCCACACTTTGGGGAGTATTTTGCATAAAAGATAGCTTCCCTTTTGAAGGAAAGAACTTTTGCGGAAATATCAGCACGGCATCATGCATCCCTGAACACGCTGGCATTTTTTTCAACGGAGAAGCTTTTTTCCTATGAGATCCGGACTTCTTTGAAATGATGGTAGTCATAAAAATGTCACCGGGGATGTTTACATCATGAAAACGTCTTGAAAAGAGAAGGATGTGATGTGTCTCATGAAAAATTGTGTGTTTATTCGATGTGTACAGACCAGCCTATCCTTCCTTGCAGAAGTGTGTAGATATTATTTACGTGAGAAAGGAAGAGAAAGAAGATGGGAGCAAACACAACAGTTTTATTTTTGGGGTTTGTCACTGTCTCCATCTCAACATTTCCGAAGCATCAAATTCCTGAAAGAGACAATACTTGTGCGTAATCATACATGTGTATAAATATGAGTTCCTTGAATGGAAGTTTTGGAGCGAAAATAATCTGTAGACGTGCGGTGGGCGTAGTTAGATATGTCATATGTGTATTCTCTGCTATGTTCAGGTTTAGCTTAATAACTTATGATTAATACATAAAGATGTATGTACAGTTTTGGTAGTTTTTCTTCGGGGGGAGCCGTCAGGCTGGACGGATAATTAGTAATCACAAAGAGATCGTTATATTTTTTTCCATTTTCGCTCACATTGCAGAAGATTGTATGTACCTCATAAGGAATCTTGAGGAGGGGAAATGTTGAAAGCCCGCTTGAAAGCTTGAAACAAGCTAAGGAAATCTAGTTGAAGAAAAAAGCCAAATTGTCCTCCCTTTTCCTTTCGTTCTTCCTTTCTCGCAACTTCCGCATCTCCGTTAGAGCTACAATCGAGGATATCCTGAGTGTAGTTGATAATGGCATAATTTCTCCTTTAACCTTGTACTCCAGTGAGCCTTTCTCCCACATGTGTGTAATCCAATACTAGTTGCATCTTTCAATTTTTCCACTCACTGCCATCCCATTCCCAACTTTCTTTGCTCATGCAAATGCATTGTTTGTATTTACGTCATTGTTCACGGTAATATTTTTAGGTGCATATATTTTGCCCTTTTGATTGCAGAATGCTATTTTACAATGTCGTCGTGAGCAAATCATCCAGAGATGCCATGAACCTTGCCTAAGCTGCCAAGCTTCCTTAAATATGGAAAATGATGCAATCATCAGTAAAGAGTGGTAGCAAGGAGAAAGCAATGGGACTTCTGTTTGTTCGATTTACTAAATTTGTACTTTCAAGTGATTTATTACACTCCATCTCACAAGAGTAACTCTAGAGGGTCAGGTCAGAAGGAACGGTGTGATTCACATTGTAATATTACAGGGGGAAATAAACTGGTCCAAGTCAATGTTCTTGCAGTTTGTGCTCCAGACGAACCACGCAGCCATTCCTTGATTATTATTGTCTGTTTTAACATATTTAGCACATTTCAAATCGTCACTGATGTCATCATCAACGAATTCTAAACGATGGAACACATCATTTTTTAAGTAATCGGACACGATTTTAAGCAAAAATAATGAAGAAAGAAAATTCTCACTTTCACAAGTTGTGTTGCAACGATTTCTATGATTTCGGACATCTTCACACCAAACGGTGGCACTCAACTGTGGAAATTTCCGAAAAAAAAAAAGATTACATTTGGTTGGGCAGTTTCATGGAAATGTATGTCTGTAATTGTGTACTATTATTTTTTCTCGTTGAATCCCATGGATTTACTTACTCGAAAAATGCCCATCTCCACATTATGCGAGACTTTCATGGTATCCTGCATCCTACGCGTGTTTAAATCGGATTGAGCCATGCAAACCCCTGAAATGGGATAACTCTTTCCATTAATGAAATAAATAAGACTCTACAGTCAATGTGGCCCCGATTTACGAGTAATAAATGTGGTATCATTATGTGTACGCGAGTTACGAAAAACTTACAATCCTTGATGTCTTCTATAGATTCTCCAAGCTGTTTCAGTTCTTCTACAAACTCACATTGGGTAAAAATTTTGCCACTGGTAATATTTAACGGAAATACTAGAACTAAAATGAGAAATTCAATGCTGTGTTTGCACATTGTTTTAGTCATGTAGAATATATGCACTGTATTAAAGGAGGATATATTTTGGTGTGAGACTGGCTGCTTGAACGATTGAAAGAAATAATGGCGTGTGATGCCATACTTGTACAGAAGCACACAAGGAAGTTCTGGCGAAGGAAGACGTCCTACCATCAAAGGATTTCCCAGTGACTTCAGTATTTCCCACATTGAGTCAGAACTTCCCAAAATTATAAATATATAGGAACGCATTTTTCCTTGTGGTTTTACTTCATTTATCTCACACGTTTTCCAACATAATTTGTTGACATTCAGAGAAGACATAAACACACATACACTTAATTAATAAATGAAATACATATGTAGCCAATAATACATTAGAATGTGAGTAATCTTCAAGTGCAACAAAAATAGTAATGAAGGAATTTCTTCGTTATTGAGGTGTAAATTTTTAGGGATGACAGTTAAATGAGTGAGATGTCAGCATATCCATTCAATCTTGTATTGCCCATGTCGACGATCATTTGATAAAAGCATTTCCGAAGAATTGCGAAACTAATCCTCTGGCCAGGATCATACTCCATGCACCGCAGCATCATTTGGTAGCTGTAATACAAACGAATTCAAGGATTTAAATTCATTCTTTCAAAAATAGAGGATAAGAAAGAAGATAATTGCCTTACATTTTAGTCGTGGCATATTCGGGCTTATCAACTCTCAGACCAGACTCTAACTTCCTTAAAAATTCAGTATCCCAATTGTAGCCCGGGTATGGAATTGCACCCAACGAAAACATTTCCCACAAAGTCACGCCATAAGCCCAGATATCAGATTGTGCGGAGAAACTCATGTCTTTCAAGGATTCCACGGCCATCCAACGCCAGGGAAGGGGAACCTTTGCACAATGGAACCAAGCATTTATTTCACAATTCACCCCTTTTCATACACATCCTGGATACCATGTTTGTCAATTCCAAAATAATAATGATCTCCAAAATAAAGACCATCAAACCTGAGTTTTCTTCACGTAATCTGAAGACTCATACAATTGCCGGGAGAGGCCAAAATCCGTAATCTTCACCGTTTTTTCGTCGGTCACCAAAATATTGCGGCAGGCAAGATCAGCATGGATGACCTAAAAGGGACCAGTTATAATTAAACAATTTTGTATTTAATTCTATGAATACGTACATGTATGTTTTAGCGAATCTTGGCCGGGTAATCAAGAAAGTGTTAACCTAACTGAAAGGCTTCAAATGGATTTAATGATGTGTGTACGCATAGGCATACCTTTTTTTGGTTGAGATATTCCATTCCAGCAGCCACTTCATAGGCCCATGTAATCAAATTCTTAGTATTTATAGACGAGCCCAGTCTCATGCTGATAGACTGTCTGGCCAAATCCATCCTTTATATTATTATTCACCAAGAAAAAAAAATGCAATCAATAAATGACCCCCATGTTTGGCTGATAAAATGTATTGTTGAAGCTCTTGTATCGGGTCAATGAATACCAAGCGTCGAATACTCTATTGGAAAGCGGTTCAGAAAATTGGGATTCAACGATTGAGATCATTGGAGGATAGTATTGGTTGGAAGATTTGCCACAAACAGCAGGGAATATACATTGTACAAACTGCAGGGGGTGTATTCAATTTAAGGAGGAATTTACGGCAAAACTACGGCATCATTTTGAACGAGGTCCACAAAGCTGTTCCTATGCTGTCGTAAATACTTCTCCAAGCTTCCGTTCGCACAGAACTCAACCACAATCAAAAGTTTTCCTGAAAAACAAAAAAAAAAGCTAATAGTTTCAATGTTCGGCTATCTCTTGGATAAGTTGAGCAGGTATTTATTGCCGTTCTATAACATACGTGTACGTCTGTTATATACAGATAGTATACTCGTATGTATGTACATGTATACTACCACGCATACTATGCGGTACTTTATTCGGCGACTTTCTCCTGTGAAAGGATTTTCCTCTGCATGACTAGTCACAGAGGAAGCGGGAGTAGGGAAAGTATAGCGAT
Organism: Disparrhopalites patrizii; assembly: GCA_034698585.1. Lineage (NCBI taxonomy): Eukaryota > Metazoa > Arthropoda > Collembola > Symphypleona > Sminthuridae > Disparrhopalites > Disparrhopalites patrizii. Next base: position 9,611 of record JAQGBT010000695.1, on the reverse strand, counting down.
AATTATTAGTCTGTTCCTTATTACCATCGCGAATGTCTTGAGTGATAGCCCCAATGAAATTGACAATGCTTGGATGACCGCCAAGAGTCATCATTATTTTAATTTCCGACAGCAAGGCTTTCACATACTCCTTGTCCGCACTCGGCTTGACCGTCTTCACTGCCACACGTTTCTCCTCATTGTCGATGGCCAACTTTCCTTGGTACACCATCCCATACTGTCCACTCCCAAGGACCTTTTCATCCTCTGTACAAATGATAGTGTTTATATTATGTATACTAACATTTTTTTTAGTAGTGTTTAGATCCATGAATACCCAAGAGATCGTAATTTAGGGACGCACACATTACATGTACAAAGATACAGAGATGTCCCAGTACGAACCTATTTGAATGCTCGTTGGCAAAATTTCGTACTCTTTCTTATACGGGAGGAATTGAGAAGTCTCTGGAAGAGATCCGTCATTCTTGCTTTTCAACATCTCGGGATTCCCATAAAAGAATTCCTCCACTTCCTTTTCACTCAAGAACTGCTTGATTATTTTCTGTGGGAACAAACATACGTAATTTGCTATGCATCCCATGTGTTTTGCTTGATTGTAATATAGATAGAAGTAGCAAGAACTTGCTGGTAAAGATATTACCCTTTGGAGAATCAATCGGCGATAGAGAAAGATGACAATGGCCACCAAAATTAGGATGGCAATGACGGCACTCACCACTGCCACCACCAAACCACCAGCCGTTTCTGTAAATTAAAAAAAACTAGTTTGAAGGCGAAATTGTATTAGTTTAAGTATATAATTAAAATTCAAGTAAATTCAATAATTACCTACGACATCCACATCCAAGGTCTGCAAGACAGTGTCCGCGACATTGGAAGCTGTACAGACGTATTTCCCTTTGATGGCGGATGTGACACCGATTAGAAAGGTCAAGTAGGCCGTGTGCATTGTGCCGGTATTTTTGGTGTCGTTCCCATTTGAAATCACTCCTGGAGGTAATTCCTGGGATTGGTTGAGAAATGTTTTAGACATGATTAAGTTTATTTTTTTTTAGAATACAAAAGGGATTGAGAGAAGGGAAGAAAACTGGAGGAATTCCGTCTCACTTTGCCTCCCTCCAAAGACCACGTAATGTTGGGTTTGGGGTCTCCTTCCGCCGTGCATGGTACGGGATCTGGAATTTCTCCTACATTAAACCGGATAGTCAATTTCTCCATGTTGGAGTCCTCATTTTGAAACGTTGGAGCTCGACCCTCTGGAAGCAACCAGACATGAGAGTTAGGAATTGTACAAGTAATTTAATAATTATCCATGGTTAAAAATTTTGCATTCGGAGACGATTTCATTAACAAAAAGGATATTCAGGACGAACCACGAACAACTATATTCTTGGATATGTGAATCCAATTAAAATTAGTCCATAAAGGTGCCATGCATCTAATTTGGTGGATATCAGTTGACCAAAGCCTAACTGTCATCATCGAGGTGAAGGTGAATCCAATCCTAACATTGTCCAGGCGGTAACTTTCACTGAAATTAACTATAAGCACAAATCCAAACATGTAAATGTAAAAAAAATGTATGTATAGTATAGGGACGTAGTAAGGACCTAAATATTTTTGACGAAAGATTGCCAGAGGATAAATGTAATTAGAAAAACCTTGTCGCTTCGTCAAGATCGTGTCGTTTCCCATGACAAAGGTCCAATCAATGCCTTCAGCCAGGATGTAGGCTGATGCCTCACATTGGAAGGTGATTTCTTGATTCACATACAGTTTCCGGGGGATTTTCCCCACCCAAAGCAACACGGTCGAGTTGAATGGGTAATTGTCGTGGGAGTATAAATTTGTCACGTTTTCCGGGGTTAAACAACCTGATAACAAATCAAGAAGCATTCAAAGCAAAACGTTGCGTTTTATAAAAACCTGCAAACATACACTCAAGAATGTTTGGAAAATATTAGTTAACCAGGCATGTACATATGTAAATAAAAAACAAGAATGATAAGCTCAAGTGAAGGAGTTATACTTGATCTTCCTCCAGACTCATGAAATCGATACATGACAGAGGAATGTGTGGGAGCGAAGGCATTTATGCCCGCATCGCACTGTATTATTCCACTGGGGTAATTATTCTGGTCTATCGCCGGTGGCTTGATTCTCGAAATGGACTGAGAAGAGATTTGAGAGATCTATTGCATAAATTAATTAAATCAATTATTGACGTAAATTCAATGGCATATTCTGTCTTTAGACAAATCCACTCAATTCAGGAACAAATGGTTCTGTACATGTTTGTTATTTATACCTGTACAATTCTCTAAAATCATCAATCATCAACTATTCTGCATTTTAATGTTCTATACCTTCGTGTATACCCACAATTCTACTCAAATAACTCTTATAACATGTGTGCCAGTCCACGAAAATCCGTGCTTATTGGGCAGTTTGGATTGGACAACACAGCAATTCAAACGATCATTTTCAGAAACCGGAAGTGTCATACCACAAGTTTCTTTAGTGATGAGTCAAGCCCATTAGTAATCATAGGAATTTGTTACCGTCATAATTTGTCAAAGCAAATATTTAAAAATAACATACAGCTCCTTTTGTAGGTATCACTCGCGTATTCCAGCACTCAATGATATTACTACAGGTTTTGTATATCAATCCCCGAAGTTCAGTGTCCTTCGGTACCTCACAAACCACGTCCAAGTTAGGTGCTGGATAAAGTGAAATGTTGGGCATGGCCGAGAAGAAATCTGCGGAGAAAATTAAATACTGGCTAAGTCAATGATCTGTGCAAACAGGGTCATTTACGAACGGCCTTGAGATATTCAAGTATCCCACAGTCAATGTAAAATGTAACGACAACGGACAAAAGTTGAAAAATAATAGATGTAGTCGAAAGTTGGATAAATATAGATTATATACCTCTCTGCTTAATGGAAATTCGGTCTTCTCCAGAATAATTCCCCAGCGCTTGGCATTTGTATACACCTTCGTATGAACTGAAGTATTCGATGTTTATCCTGAAACCCTCTTTCGGATTCCATTTTATTGCGTTTTGATTCTTGAGATTGGCTACTTTATCGTTTGGCTGTGAGAATGTTTAATCAAGGAAAGGTAGCTAAAGAGAATCTGTAAGAGAGAAAATAAAATTGGAGGAACTTTGCAATGCGTTTACCAGAATAAGTCGGACGGTCACATCAGGATTAAAGACTTTGCAAGGAACGAGTAGCCATTGGTTGGTTATCTGGGGAGTTTCAACTGTTTTGAAAGGATCGGCGTCGATGAAAGGGTCACGAGAAAAATCTGGAAGATTACAGTAATTTCATTAGAACCAGCAGGGACAATTCCACGAAATGTCTCCGCATGTATACAAATTAATTATACTATATGAGTAGTTTAAAATGCGCTTTCACGTCTATGTTTTATTGCATGTCCTTCCATCTGCGCTACAAGTGAGGGTCTGGGCATTAAAATAATTACTGTGTTTTAACGCTTTTGCTTATTCAGAATATCTGCACGTGTTAATTTTAATTTATTCCAGTGTTTAACCTTGAATGTACACAAAATGAGATGACTTTTTTCCTTCGTCCAGTATCATCCTACACGTGTACTTCCCGGTAGCATTCTTCTGTCGGTATAGAAACAACGTTTGCTCAAAGCAGAATGTTAAATTATCCATTGGATCCTCAGAAGTTCTCTTGGGTCGGATGAACCGGTACTGGTTGAGCTGTTAAAATCATTATGTCATGTCCAGTTACAAAGTTCCATAATGTACAGGGAGGTTTTGTAAAGTTGGGCCAACAATTTCAGTAAAAAATCTGACCTTGGTTTCATTTCCAAAATCCCAAATGATAGGCTGACGGGACCGGCAGACCAGTACCAGATTGACGGGCTCCTTATACAAAATAGTTTGCTCATCCCGGTCCTCCCTGGAATTTTCCAAAATTTCAAAATCCACCTTCGGATAATAGTTGTCAACGGTTATTTGGACGTCGTTTGGGCAATCTTGTGATGTGATACGATGGGAAAAGCAGAAGAGAAGTAGAAATGAGAAGGAAGATTTAAACATGATGTACGCACCGGCACACACACACAGCAAAAAACAAGACGTCAAAAAATTAAAATTAACTTTATATGTAATTGAGAAAAAAGGTTGAAATTCTTAAAAATTGATATCTGATGATATATAAAGTTGGGCTAAGGAGACATTTCAGTATATTGTGCTCTTACAAATGCATTCATGCACGGACATTCGCAGGAACTCCTGTGTGGTGTAGCCATTGCTAATTTTTTTAATAATTTTTTTTTTTGCAATTACAGTACACTGCGTGGCGGTTGACCGCAGCTCGAGGAATAATGCGGGGAATTTCTTTTTCTATTCATTTCCCTAAATCAGCTTCTTGTATTGACGTTAAATGATATTAGTTGGAGTTTTTTCAAGGACACATCAATAATTATGTACTGTGTTTACCACCGACCACTTCAACAAGACAGTTGTTGTTCTTAGAATAAGACTACAAATATAATTCTTGTTAAAATTACTCGTCGTAATTGCAAGTTCGGAGTATTCCTGTTTGTATTAATCCATTCTGATGATGCTGACATGTGCTCGGAATTATTCCGTTTTAGCCAAATATGTGCGAATTGCCCCTTCCTGCTCACTTTTAAAATTCCCAATCAATGGTTTTGGTTTAAGAATTTCTGCGTGAATTAACAAATGGAAAATATAGTAAACTCTTGTTTAAATTAATGTTTGTTGCTTCTTAAAAGTCCTTTAATTAAACAACCAACACACAATATTTGGCTAACAGTAAGACTATCACACATTTAAAAACAATTTTAAAATAATTACTTCGTATCAATATAATTTCTAATGGATGGTACATAAATAAATACATTTATTATTGGTGTAATTATGTGTAAATTTTAAACGGGATGACACATTTAATTATGAAAAACGTTAGTATAGGCAAGGGACATATGATTTTCCAAGTCGATGGCCATTTGATACAACATAGTTGAATGACTTGGAAACTAATTCCCTGGCCGGGAACTAACTCCATGCACATCATAATCATTTGTTAACTGTAATACAAACGAATTCAAATAAGGATTTACCTACAGTCATTATTTTGGAAATAGAGGATAAAAAAGTGGATCATTTCCTCACATTTTAGTCGTGGCATCCTGAAGTTGTCTATAGCTCGAAGAGTAGCCCGGGGAATGTCCTGAACTGAGCATAAACAACAGTAGTCGCTAAATTCTTCTTAAGCGTTCATCATTGTGGTACGCAGCAGCAAATATAAATGATAATTGCATGGGTGCGAAACGCATTTCTGTCATTGTCCTAACCATGCCATTAATGTAAGGTAGAGCTTGTAATTGTGGCCACGCACCAATTTAATCAAGAACTACTCGTAATGAAATAAAACGCTGCATTAAGAACACTAGTGCCTGCCCATATTATTCATTAATTATGCTCGGCAAATTCATTAAATTGTAAAATCAAAATATTTTCAAAGTTTTTCCGATAGCCATTCAGGTATTAACTAAACCTGCTGCTTCATTTCTTTTTTCCCCGGCTTTGCAGAATTGTTCAACGGAAATGTCAGGATAGCCCTACATATAAATCTGTATAAGGATAACCATGCACATACTAAGTCTGTACCACCAACCTACAATACCATTTTTTTCATAATTATAAATTTTTATCACAGTTGAAGATGGAGGTGGTCACAATTACATGGAAATGGCCGCATTTGTGAACTGTAGTATGTCTAAAAACAATCATAATATGAAATCGGTGTGGAGAAATTTAATAAATATTTTTTATGGTTATAACCAAACATGCTACATATTAGAATCCTTTCTTCAAAATTCCTTACTGCAACCACAGGGGAAGAAAAAAATAGAAAAGAAACGTTGCAAAAACGTGGCCACATTATTAAGCGTTACCCTAAAAATTTGTCTTCGGACCAGCATGAGTAGGATGGAAAAGCCAGTGAGAGTTCATTAAATACTTGTGAGGTATACATAAAATGGAAGAGGAAAAGTTAGAGACGAATTAAGCTCTCGTCGCCGAAGGAAAAGGATTTTCATAATCATGAGAGAACCATACAAACTCTGCTTTTCTCTTTGTTTTGCCTCTGCCTTTCTCTCTCTCTCTGCCTTTCGCTCTCTCTCTCTCTTGTCTCTTTGGCTTTTCCTCTCAAGTTTCTGTGGTCTCACTCACTCTTTTGATGTCTCTCTCGCTCTCCGGTTTTTTCCTCTTCCACTTTGCTCTCTTTCTCCTATGCACTCGCTCCCTCAAAATTCTCTCTCTCTCTCTCTCTCTCTCTCTCTCTGCCTGGTTTCTCTCGTTGGGAAAGTAGCTACACACGCACTCTCTTTTACTGCCTTCCCTCCCTCTCCCCGGCGTTACTTACTGGCTTAAAAGGAACGTGTTTATGACAGATACATATCTCGAGTACAGTCTTGAGCATCTTCATAGGAGCTGCACGGGAGGGAATAAAAAGTAGCGGGAGGGAGAAAAGCTGGGGAAAGGAGGATGAAATATTGCGAGGAAAGTTGAAGGCGAGATAGGCTCAACGGGGAGTCGGTCGTTATCTCTCCTCCATGAAGTAGAATAACGCCTCCAATAAAGGTCTATTGGATCATCTACGCAGTAAGCGCCGTCTTCTTTTGCCCATCGTCACACTTTGCAACTCTATAGGAGTGGAGGAGATAGGAGGAGGAGGAGGAGGAGGAGGAGGAAAAAAAACAACTTTCTCCCCTCTTAAAGACTATCCCCACACCGTGTATACATATAAACCTCTTCTATGGGGTTGGACTATCACCAGAAGAGATATACATCCATATGTATTATTTTCTCCCAAGACAAACCCTCTTTTACCCTTGTGGAAGAGAGACTGGAATCTCTCAGTTTGTATCTATCTCCCGTTCCTTCTCTCTCTCTCTCTCTCTCTCTCTCTGCCTCCCTATTATCCTCCAGTTCCCCCTCAATATTATTGCTTTGAAGCTGTAACTTTAGTAGATTGTCCTCATATAACGTTTATAAGCTTCAAAAGGAGGAAAACAACCTCCTAAAAACATATTATTCTTGTCTCTCCCACTTTTCTCTTTGCCTCTTTCCAGGCCATTTTCTGGGAGCTGGGAAAATTGTAGTCTCATCTTATACATTGAAGAAAAAAAAAACAAGATTTCACTAGTAACAATAAAAAAGATTCTCCTAGCTTTTTTTAGATGAGTCAACAGCAAATATTTTGTCTTTAAGTGTTTTCCCCCTTGAAAAAAATGCTATTCTTGGTACATCGTAAATCCCTGAAATTTTTCACATTAGGTTTAAAAATCACTCTTGCTAAGGAAGAGTGATTGCTTTTTTTTTAGAGGAAATGGAACAATAGAAAACTTGGGGAAAACTACGTAATTTTTGGCATGTCAATAAATAAAAAAAAGTAAAAGTTGAAATGGAGTGCACAAATTATTTTTATGGGGCTTCGCCCTCCAGTCAAAGTTTCACTAAGGAAAGTGTTGGATGATTAAATTACGCTCTAGTATGTCTCTATCATCGTCACGGAATGTAATGGTGGCTTCCGAAAATGTCCTTTTGACATGAACAAGTGCTTGAAGTTGACCAATCTTTATTTTATTTCCAATAAATAAAAATAATTTCTGCCTCATTTTTGTGGCTTAATTGGGATGGGAATATAACTAGGAATGGCTCCCAGATTTGTTTTTGTTAAGCTTCAAATTTTATTCCCCCACTATTACAATTTTTACGGAGATTGCTCCATTACTGACAAATACAAGTTCTGGCCAGCGCCGGTATTATTATTGAAATATAAGACTTTGTCATAATGACTACCAAATTACCTTGCAAAGAAGTACTCACCAAAACTGCGGTAGGGCGGGAAAAACAGGAAAGAAAAACAAAAAAAACTTTTCTTTATGTCCATTGACTCAACATTGAACGAGGTTCCTCTTTATTTTACGGTTGTTTTTAATGTAGCCAGAACATGAAAATGTACCTTGCACATGTACAAATTATTTTTTTCCGTTTTGTTTTTTTTTCCCATTATAATTCCATCCATTCATTTCTATTCCTTTGAACATGAAATCACAAAGTCAGTGATTATTTGCATGATCAAAATTTATTGACCAAAATATTCCGGGTATTCTTTGTATATCCCGCGGGGGCGTTCACCAATTTCTGATTCAAATAGTAGACATGATCAGATTTGATTTTTCAGACCACGATATGAAGGTGGGAATGGGAATGAAATCCTGGCAGAGGGTGCTCTTCCCATAAATCATTGCATTAAAGAAACCATGAGGGGACATTAAATTTAAAAGAAAATAACTCCTCAAGGAAATCCTCTGCGTCATCTCCGCAATTAAATTTCATATTCACAAAAAAAAACAGGAAGAAATCGAATAAAAATGAGCCTTTCTTTTCCAGGACTGACTATATAGTACTTAACGCATGTATACGTATAACTACATGTGGACATTCCTATACATTTTTCAAGTACCAACCCCGTCTAGGCGTCCTTGCAATAGATTTTACCAGTGAAAAGGAATCTTTTGATGTGTAATAAAAGTAGCATGGGACTATTTGATAACGACTTGGAAGAGGAAGGCTAATAACAGCAACAATAATAATAATATTGTAAGAATATAAAGTCAATTTTACACCCTAAAGAATAAGAGGAATGCTCAAGTCATAAAAATATTTGTTCCCCTTCGTACTCACCATCTTCCAGTAGAGATATGCTCATCTGTGAGTATACTCATACGTACATGTATCTATATCCACATGCACAAGTCTGTATCATCGTATTTTACACCCTCCCAAGGAAAAATTCTCTGCGTCAAGTTTTAAAGAAAAAAAAACACTATAAATATACACAATGTACTTTGACATGTAAATATTATAGTAAAGGATATTCATAAAGGGAAGCTTTGGCTGTGAAATTCCCCCGACCGTATTTTTATTCACAGGAACATTACCATTATCATTATGCTTTGAGTATTTCCACAAGAAATAAGCATATGCCGTATACGGGGCTCTCATGACCAGCCGGAGAAAGAAGGAAGAAAAGAAAACGAAAGTGACGCTCATAGAAAAAAATGCACGCTTATACATACACACTCTTGGCTCCACTCAAAGAGAAATGTGAATAAAAAAGGAAGGATGAGAATGTGCCTTCCTCAACATATACCATTCCCATACCTTTCTCTTTGTCGCTCTTTTCCTTTCCCTTTTCTCCCATCTTTCTTCTTGCTTTTATCTCCTTATTTCCATCACTCTCTTTCCTTTTCTTTCTCCTTCTTCTTGTTGCATCTTCTCAGTTTTTTCTCTCTCTCTCCCTCTCTCTCTTTCTTTGGCACTTTCTCTTTCTCTCTTTTGTTTTCTCTTTCTTGTTGTCCCTCTTTCTCTCTTTTGTTTTCTCTTTCTTGTTGTCTCTCTGTCCCTCTTGTTTTCTCTTTCTTGTTGTCTCGCTTTCTCTCTTTTGTTTTCTCTTTCTTGTTGTCTCGCTTTCTCTCTTTTGTTTTCTCTTTCTTGTTGTCTCGCTTTCTCTCTTTTGTTTTCTCTT